>CANYBF013390215.1:0-12369 GCA_948192965.1 Dalechampia spathulata
CATTTTTCTTCCATTGCTTCTCTTATTACTGCACACTCCACAAACACATCAAATTCTACTACTTCAAAGCATAAATGTAACAAAACAAGCATAAAATGACAATTAAACATAACTAATTAAACATAGAAATTGGCATGCATCCTTGCCAAAGGGGGAGATATGTTTAAGAGATATTTTAGGAGATAGGGATTAGATATTTGTATTTTGGGAGATAGTTTTAGACTAGCTTATCTTTTATGTTATTTTTCTACTCTAATCATTGTATTTATTACATTTATGAGTATATATGATATTTGATGTTTATTCATTATGATTATGTTGATTTGATTATGATTCTCTAATCCTTTATGATTGATTATTTGATTGTTATGATTGATAGCATAAATTCTTAAACAAAGGGGGAGATTTCTAAAATTTTTCAAATCAAAATTTTAATTAAACATATTTTACAAATTGAACTTAAATTGATTACCAACATCAAAAAGGGGGAGATTGTTAGACCCAGGATTTTGATGTGTGTATCACGTGTGAGTAAAGTATGTTTTTTATGAGTGGTACAGGCGTACCTATTTTGGTATGAGTATACCAATTCACTTTGTTATGTGGTATGGGCATACGGCTGACCATACCGAGTTAGCTTTGTTTCCTTGAGTTTGGTACGGGCATACCATTGGTTAGTACAAGTGTACCATTGCTCTCAGGAATTTGGTTTGTTAGTAAACTTGTTTTGGTACGGGCATACCATTGGTTGGTATGGGCGTACCGTTGCTCGCAGGAAAATTGTTTCTCAGGAAAACCATTTTGGTACAAGCATACCAATAAGTGGTACGGTCGTACCTAATTTCCCTCTCATTTTTAAATGTGGTTTTTTAAATCGATATGGGCATACCATGTCTAGTACGGCCGTATGTGACTTTCTAGAAAGGCTTTAAACCCTTTCCAACGGCTTTATTTCGTAAGTAACAAATTACATTTTCAATCTAACGATTAGTTCTGCAGAGAAAAGTTTCCTTTGAGCTTCAATCTTCAATTACAAGTAAGTTTACTTATGGTATTATAATTCAAGCATTGTAAACTCTCTTTTCATTGTATTCCCACAACCTAAGTGTTAGGTTTTGTATTTGTAAGTTAGTATGAGATTGATGCTTGGGGCATTAGTTTGTAATTAAGAGTTTAATTGCTATGAGATTGCAATTGTTGTAAAGGCTTGAGTGTGAGCCTGAAAACACTGAGGTTAGGATTCATTTGAGGAATCCTTTATTGTAATAATTGATTGAGATTAGTAGAACCCTAAGTGGAAGACTTAGGAGAAGTAGACGTAGGCAAGAGTTAGTGTTGAATCACTATAAATTGTACGTGTTACCAATTCCATAGGGATTTCAACATTTATACAAAACTAAGTTGAAGATATTTAAAATAGAATCCTAAAATTAATTTCTTATTAATTTCAATGGATAAATATTTTATCAAAAAATAATAATATTAAAACTATTATATTTTACAATTTACTTTTAAGTACATCTAAAATTTTTAAATTAACATAAATAAATAATGAAGAATCACTCATATAAATTATTTTGATTAAAATCATAGTATTATTAATCAATTAAATTTAGATATATAATTATTTAAAAATTATATCAAAATTAAATATAAATACTAATTATTTGTATGATCTAATAGTTTAATTTTTTAAAATTAATTTGTATTATCTAATTTCTATAACAATTAATTTTTATATAAGAATTATATTTAAAATTAAATATAAATATAAATATAAATTATTTTTGTTATCTAATAATTATATAAACTTAACCTTTTAAACTTACATTATAAAAATAAGGTAAAATAGATTAATAAAACATACTTTTTTCAAGCTTTTAACTAAGAGAAAAATGTAGTATTAACTAATATATGTATTTTATTAATTTGAGTTAATAACAATTAATTTTTTATCAAAAGGTAAGAATATACAAATTATTATATTTTATAATTTATTTTGAATTGCCTTTAAAGTTTTTAAATTAATATAAATAAATAATAAAGAATCAATTAATTAAATATTTTGATTAAACCTTTTAAGACTTTTAATTAATTAAATTTGAAAATATGATTATCTAAAAATTATATTCAAAATTAAATATAATACTAATTATTTTCATTATCTAATAGTTTGATTTGTTAAATTAATTTTTATTATCTAATTTTTAAAATAACTAATTTATATCAAATAGTTATTTTTATTATCTAATAGTTAAAGAAATATCAAATAATTTTAATATTTAATTTAGTCTTTTCAAACTTGCATCATAATAATCAAGCAAAGTAAATTGATAAACATACTTTTCTTCAACTTTAACTAAGATGAAATATGATACTTAAAATTACTATATTTTACAATTTATTTTAAACTAAATTAATATAAATAAATAATATAATGTCAACATTGAACCTTTAAAACTATTAATTGATTAAATTTGAATATATAATTATATGAATTAAAATTTAATTTATTCATTTTTATTTAACTTATTAAGGATATTTTTATAATAAAATTATATAAAGAAAAATATTAATTATAATTATTTTTGAAAATATGAAGTTTTTAAGTTATAAAAATATCTTATATTATTAACATCCAACTTGACTTTTTCAAAAAGTAAACTCAATTGATGAAATATATATTTATCAAGCTTTTAATTTAGATAAAGGGTAATAGATATTCTTATTAATTTAGTAGCTAATATACAATTTTTCTTAGCCAATAAAATTTTTTTAAAAAAATATTATGAAAATTATTCCATTTTATAATTTATTTTCAAGTTAAATTAAAATTTTTTAGCTTAAGTAATTAAGAATAAATAACATAAAATATTTCAATTAAAATTTAGGACTATTAATCAATTAAATTTGAATATATGGTTATATTAATTCAAATTTCATAATTTGATGATTTTAAAATAGAATTTTAAATGATATGTACAATAATAAAACTTTAAAGAGATGAAAATCCTAAAAGTGATATGTATAATAATATAATTTTATGGTAGTTAAAATTATATTTTATAATATAATTTTAAATAATATATATAATAATAGAAATAAAATTATGGATTATAATAGAGTTTTAATGTGTATGGCACCATAGTTAAAAATTTTATTGTAACTCCTAATTTTACTAAAATTAAGATGATGTGTTAAAATATAATTTTAAATAACATATATTATTATTATTATTATTATTATTATTATTATTATTATTATTATTATTATTATTATTATTATTAGTTTGTTAAAATTAAAAATATTAAAAAATAGTCATTAAATAATATAAATGATAAATTAAATAATGAATACTAATATTTAACACATATTACATAACTCAAATAATATTAAATTAGGTTAGAATCAAATCAATCGTTCATAACTTAAACTTGAACCAAATTTTTTAAACCTTGGATTCATGAACCATTCATTAATTTAACCTTAAAAATTATTAAAATTTTCAATTTTAAATATAAATTTACCTCAACAAACAAAATAATTCCTCTATTATTATCGATTAATACTACTCTATTAATGCTACAAAAAAAATCAAAATCTATAATAACTCTTCTAAATACATGACACATGTCTTTAAAATATCTAAGATTAACAAAATTTCTGTTTGGGAAGAAAATTTTCTACTGAAAAAGAGAATTGGATCCAAAGGAACATGTTGAAATCCCTGTGGAATTGGCAACACGTATGATTTATAGTGGTTCGACACTAACTCTTGCCTACGTCCACTTCTCCTAAGTCTTCCACGTAGGGTTTCACTAATCTCAATCGATTATTACAATAAATGATTCCTCAAATGAATCCTAACCACAGTGTTTTCAGACTCACACTCAAACCTTTATAATAATTGCAATCTCACAGCAATTAAACTCTCAATTACAAACTAATGCCCCAAGCATTAATCTCACACCAACCCATAAAGATAAAACCTAACACTTAGGTTATGAGAATACAATGAAAAGAGAGTTTACAATGCTTGAATTACAATACCACAAGTAAACTTACTTGTAATTGAAGATTGAAGCTCAAAGGAAACTTTTCTCTGCAAAACTAGACATTAGATTGAAAATGTAATTTGTTACTTATGAAATAAAGCTGTTAGAAAGGGTTTAAAGCCTTTCTGGAAAGTCACGTACAACCGTACCAGACATGGTATACCCATATTGATTTAAAAAGCCATATTTAAAAATGAGAGGGAAATTAGGTACGACCATACCATGCATTGGTACGCCCATACCAAAACGATTTTCCTAAGAAACAATTTTCCTGCAAACAACAGTACACTTGTACCAACCAATGGTATGCCCATACCAAAACAAGTTTAGTGACAAACCAAATTCCTGAGAGCAATGGTATGCCCGTACCAACCAATGCTACACCCGTACCAAACTTAAGAAAACAAAGCTAACTTGGTACGGTCAGCAGTATGCCCGTACCACACAACAAAGTGAATTGGTATGCTCATACCACTTATAAAAACATACTTTAAAATAGAAAATAATTTCAATTGACTTACACATGACACACATATTAAAATCCTTGGTCTAACAATCTCCCCCTTTTTGATGTTGGTAATTAATTGAAGTTCAATTTGTAAAACATGTTTAAATGAAATTTTGATTTGAAAAATCTCCCCCTTTGTTTTAGAATTCATGCCATCAACCACAATAATCAATCAATCACTAATAAAGGAGCAGAGAATCATAATCAAATCAACATAATCACAATGAATAAATATCAAATATCATATACACTTCTAAATGTAATGAATACAATGATCAGAGCAGAAAAATAACATAAAAGATAAACTAGTCTAAAACTATCTCCCAAAATACAAATCCTAACTATCTCCCAAAACATCTCCTAAACATATTTCCCCCTTTGGCAACATAAAAAACAATCACTGTTAACTAGGAGGAGGTGGAGGAGGACTCAATGGAGAGATAAAAGGATCTATCATGAGACTGATGGACTGGAGAGTATCGATAGTAGTCGTCTAAAACTCATGGAACTTGGTGGTGTGCTGATCATAGTGCTGATCTAGAGAACCAAGGTGCTAACGAATATCAGCAAGCTACTGATCAACCATGTCAAAATGTCACTCAAAAGCATCTAAATGATCAAGCCAAGAGATGATAATAACAAGCTACTGGAAATCAAATCAATGGAAGTAGCAACAGCTGGAGCAAGAGTGGAAGTAGCACCTAGAGCAGGAGGTTCAGGAATAGCACTAGATGAGGAAGATCCACCCTGAAAATGACAATGTCGTTTATGGCTCAAAGCTGCCTGGCATGTAGCGTCAGAAGAGTCAGAATAAATGAGCAACTCTGTAGGAGTATCCTCGGGGATAGGCACCTGCAAGCACCAATAGATCTCTATAGCCCATCATCCATAGAGAGAAACAGTATCATTGGGAAGATCTAATGACTGAAGATGATCAAGTTATTGATAAATGTAATCGGTATGAATGACAAACTCATCATCAGGAGTGCATTCAAGGAGCATTAAATGCTCAATGAATGGGAGATTGAGATTGGGACCTCACGGTCTAAGAGTGGGAGGAGAAGCAAGAAAAGCATGGAGCTACTAGCAGATGTAATGAATAATGGGACCAAAAAGAATGGCCTTCCCAAGTAGCTTCTGAACACCAACCTTATGGAAGGAGGTCTTAAGCTAGCGTCCAGACTAGATAGAAGTACCTGTGACCATGAAGTAGAGGAAAATAAAGTCAGGGCCAATGACGGTGTCATTAGACTCAGATCTCCCAAAGATCAAATAGGAGATTAGTCTATTATAGTAATAGAGGGCTAAATACTTAAGGCAGGAGGCCTTCAATCTAGAAGGACGGAAGGGAGTAGAAAGAGCAATGTCCCTCTAGAAGTTATTACAGTCAAATACTGCAGATTTGACATTAAATATGCTTTCAGAATGAAAACCAAAAATACCATCAAACTCAGCAAGAGAAAGAGTATAAGGCCTACAAAAAAGTTTGAAGGTGCAACTATAAGAAATAGACAGAGAAAACATCTATAGGAACTTTAAAGCTACAGACTGTAGATAGTGGTTATCTAAGAAAGTAAAATTTAACCAACCTACATTGGCCAAATATCGCAGAACATCATCCTCCAATCCGGTCTCACGGAGAATGGGATGACATGCAAATTGACGATGAGAAAATACTTTCTCACTTAGAACAAAGGTGCATACTGCAGAGATAAAAGTAGCAGCATGAGGACCAGTGCCTGCTAGTACAGTGCGTTTGACTTGATGTCCCTGTGACGAAGAGCCACCGCGAGCAAGAGGAGCAGACATATCAAAAAACTATGTAAAATAAACAATTTAACTAAAAAACAAAATTTTCAAAAACATTTGACAGACTTTTGATTGTTTTTTGAAAAACTCAAAAAATTGTACCTGCATAAAAATTAATGAAATTTAAATCACACCTAGCTAACACAATCCTAAGCACCTTATTCTAAAGAACCTAGAGCTAAAATAGCCTAGATTAATAAGAAATCAAAAAGAAAAACTAAATTAAAAATTAATAAAATAGTTAAAAATTGAAATTGAAAAATCAAGAATCAGAAGTAGGCAAACCGAAAATGATAAAGAGGATTATGGGAAAATGAATTTTGAGTGTTTAAAGACTGATTTTGTTGAATTTGGTGAGGATTTGAGAGAGAAAATAGAGAAAATTGGAATCTAGTAACCAATGGAAACTGAAAAATTGCATTTAAAATTAGATTTTAAGGTTGCATACGGGTGTACAGAGCAGGCATACGGTTGTATAGCTCTAAATTGCCTGAAAATCACTATTGCATATGGGCGTACCACTGAGGGCGTACGGTCGTACGAGAGCTATCAGCCAAAAATTGAAAAATTTTCACAGCATTGTGTACAAGCGTACCAAATTATGTACAGCCATACCGACTCTATGCCTGTGACACGTACGAGCATACCAAATGTTGTACGGCTGTACCACAAGTCTTGGCAAAAATAGAAGAAATTTGGTGTTTTGAACGCATACAGGCATACTAAATTTGCTACGACCATACCTTATGATGTACGGGCATACTGAAATGATTAATGACCTACCCATCATTTCCAGAAACTTTAGAATTGAACATTGAGGATCCGTACAGGTGTACCAAAGCACATATGGCCATACGGGGACTAAAAACAGAGAATTTTACAGAGTTCTATGATTTTTCTTGAATTTTTTAAAGTCCACCAAGCACACCTACTTCAAAAATGATCCATCTATCATTCCTAACTCATGTTTGATGAAGTTTAGACATTTTTCACTAAGGAGTTTGGTAAAAATATCTGCCAATTGATGAGTTGTATCAATAAATTCTAATAAAACTTTCCATTTTTGCATTATATCATACAAGAAATGATGTCTAATATCAATGTGCTTGGTTCTAGAATGTTGAATGGGATTCTTTGACAAGTTTATTGCACTGGTATTATCACATTTAATAGAAGTACAAGACACATAGACATTATAATCTCTTAATTGTTGTTGAATCCATAACACTTGGGCACAACAATAACCTATGAATATGTACTCAAATTAAACAATTGACAAAGATATACAATTTTGTTTCTTGCTAAACCAAGAAACCAAATCATTCCCAAATAAATGACAAGTACCCGAGGCACTTTTCCTATCTAACACATTCCTAGCAAAGTCATCATCAGAATAAGCATTCAAGTCAAATGAGTCATTCTTAGCATACCACAAGCCATAATGCACAGTTTCAATCAAGTATTTAAAAATTCATTTCATAGTACTAAAGTGAGATTCTCTAGGAGATGATTGAAATCTAGCACACATATACACAAAAAACATAATATCTGGCCTAGAAGTAGTTAGGTACAATAAGCTACCTATCATACCTCTACACTTCTTTTGATCCACATGCTTGCCACTTTCATCCAAGGAAAGCTTTGTGATAGTGCTCATGGGAGTCTTGCTAGCTTTAGCATCTTCTAGTCCAAACTTCTTGAGCATCTCTTTAGTATACTTGAATCGGTTGATGAAGATTCCATCTTCACATTGCTTGACTTGAAGTCCTAAGAAATACTTCAATTCTCCCATCATGCTCATCTCGAATTCTCCCTGCATACCCTTAGAGAACTCCTTGTACAATTTTTCATTAGTAGCACCAAATGTGATATCATCCATATAAATTTGAACAAGTAAGATATCATGTTTATAATGCTTAATGAAAAGTGTTGTGTCTACTTTACCTTTTTCAAAACCATGATCAATGAGAAAACTACTTAACCTATCATACCAAGCTCTAAGGGCTTGTTTAAGGCCATATAAAAGCTTTGGTAAGTTTGAAAACATGATTTAGAAATTCAAAATCCTTAAAACTGGGGAGTTGTGCAACATAAACTTCTTCATTGATAAAACCACTTAAAAATGCACTTTTCATATCCATTTGAAATAGTTTGAAGTTCATGTGAGATGCATATGCTAATAACATTCTAATAGCCTCTAATCTATACCTTCTTCTTAACAGTAACCTTGTGCTGTTAACCTAGCCTTATTTTTAGTTATAGTACCATTCTCATCAAGCTTATTCCTAAACACCCATCTAGTCCCTATAACAGATGCATTTCTAGGTTTAGGTACTAAGGACCATACATTATTCCTATCAAACTAATTTAGTTCATCCTACATAGCCAACACCCAATCCTCATCATCTAAGGCTTCATTTACATTATTAGGTTCAATTTGAGAAATAAATGCAAGATTGTTATGAATATCTTTAAATTTAGAATGAGTGGTTACCCCTTTTGATGTTTCACCTAAGATTTGCTCCTTAAAGTGCCTTTTTGGAAATTGCCACTCATTTAGGAGGTCATGCTTAATGTAGGTTACAGCTAAGTGAGGAGGAAGATCATTCACTTCTTCCTTGTCAACATCTTTAGGTGTAGCTTCTTGTACATTATCATTCTCTTCACCTTATTCCAAAAGGATTCCTGTATCATCATCAACAATGTTCTTTCTTGGACCAAGGGAGTTAGTCTCATCAAAAATAATATGCATTGATTCCTCTACAACCAAAGAACATTTGTTAAACACCCTATATGATTTACTAGATGTTGCATATCCTAGGAATAAACCTTCATTTATTTTTGAATCAAATTTCCCAAGGTTATCCTTGGTGTTTCAAATGTAGCACTTGCATCCGAATACTCTAAAGTATGAAATTCTCAATTTTCTACCATTCCATAACTCATAAGGAGTTTTATTTAAAATTGGTCTTAAATGAACTCAATTTATGATATAACAAGCGGTATTGACCATTTTGGCCCAAAAGTATAATGGCAATTGATACTCATTAAGCATAGTACGTGCTATGTCACAAAGGGTTTGGTTTTTCCTTTCAACTACCCCATTTTTATTAGGAGTTCTAGAAGATGAAAAGTTATGATGAATACCATGCAAATCATAAAAAGATTTAAAACTTTCATTTTGAAATTCCTTTCCATGATCACTCCTAATTGAAGAGATATTATAACCCTTTTCATTTTGCATTCTCTTGGTTAGAGTTTGAAAAGCATTGAATGCATCATATTTATGAGCTATAAATGGAACCCAAGTAAACCTAAAGTAATCATCAACAATCACAAGTGCATAATTCATGCCACCTAAACTAGCAATCCTAGTAGGTCCAAACAAGTCCATATGCAATAATTGAAGGGATTTAGAAGATGTTACCTTATTTTTCACCTTAAATGAGGACTTTACCTATTTTCCCATTTGATAAGCCTCACATAATTTATCCTTGTCAAATTTGATCTTTGGAAGTCCAATTACATGCTCGTTCTTCCCGAGATTGCCAATGCTTTCGGAGCTAGCATATCCAAGCCTTCTATGCCAAAGCCATGAATCCTCACTTATTGAAATAAGACACTTCACATGTTTATTAGCAAAAGAATCTAAATCAACCATATAGATTTTTCTTATCCTATCACCTTGAAATGCTAACAAATTATGACTAATCCTATAAATAAAACATCTCTTAACATCAAAGACAACTCTATAGCCATTATCATGAAGTTGGCTTATGCTAACTAAGTTGTGTTTTAACCCTTCAACCATCAATACTTTATTTATGGAAAAGTTAGATTCCTTACCAATCTTACCAATTCCAACCACTTTACCTTTAGCATTGTCTCCAAAAGTGACATTGTCACCATCCCATTTTTTGAGGTTGGAGAAGAGACTTGCATTATCGGTCATGTATCTTAAGCATCCACTATCGAGGTATCATTTGTTTTAACTAACTTTGAAGCTCAAGGAAACCTATAAGATACAAATGCATTCATTTCTTTTTAGGTACCCAAATGTATTTGGGTCCTTAGGGGTTAGAAGCATTTATATGATCATTCCAATGCATTCTCCTAATGAAGCATCTATTTGTTGTATGCCAATTTTTATTGCAATAATGACATATGACATTCTTAAATCTAGAATGGTTATGCACATATTTCCTTTTTGATGTATGAGAATGATTATGATTGCATGGGCATGAACAATGGTGCATTTTATATGTATGCATTCTATTGACTTTAGGTTGAACATGTTTCTTTTTGAAATCCTTTGGTTTTTATGTTGAGGTAGATGCTTTAATAAAAACTATGCCTTTGGAGGTATAGGAGGAGTTTTAATTAAATCCTATACGCTCTTTATTACCACTAAGTTTTTGTTGTCTTAAAATGGAATCAATTTTAACACCACCTTATTCAAACCTAGAAAGATTGTCTTTCAACAAATCCTTTTCTTTCAAAAGCTTAGCATATTCATCCTTTAAAGACTTGTTTTCCTTTTCAAAATATTCAAGTTTTGTTTTACAATAATCAAACTCATTTTATAAAACATTTCTCTCTTTTCAAATGCATGCATACTTAATTTTAAGTGATTGATGCTTCCTAGCTAAGTTTTCATACTTTCCTATCACCTCATCATTTTCCTCATCATCCAGGAATGCTATGAAGTAAAGATTGGTTGCTCCTTCATCATCGGACACCTCCTCATTAGATTCACTATCATCATCCCATATAGCCTTCAATGCCTTCTTTTTGAAAGGCTTGGATAGTTTTTTAAGGTGAGGGCATTCATTCCTCATGTGTCCTAGCTTATTGCATTCATAGCAAACGGCTTGGTTCCTTCAAAAGTTATCCCTTCAGTTCAAATCCTGTCTTACCTCAAATGGCTTCTTGCCATCTTTCTCAAACTTCTTCTTCTTTATAAGAAGAGTCTTAATGCATTTGGAGAGGAGGGTGACTTCATTATAAATCTCCTCTTCACTTGTGGAAGAGGTATCTTCCTATTTTAAAGCCTTAAGGGCAATCCCTCTCATTTATTGTCACACCTGGCCCATACCCAGAAGGACATGCTCCCGTGGCATAGACAGCGGCCCCGAGGAGAAGACCGATGCCAACACCACAAAGGATGCATCATGAAGATGTCGTATGGGGACACGTCTCTAAGCTTAATGGTTGTGCAATGAAAGTAATGTGATGTTCTACAATACCCTTGATAACCTGGCATACACTCAAGCGATACAATAATAGGTAGCTCTGTGACTTATAAATAAAACCTGTTATGGTTTAATACCAACAAGTGAGGGCATACATTAATCACCACCAAAAGCTATACAACTACTGCCTCACTAAATTACACAACCAAAAAGGGGTCTGATTATGCCTCAGGAGTCTCGTACCACATCGAGATCTGTTTATCTTAGCTGACGACCTTTATTCCTTCTCCGCTCACTTACCCGAGGGCTCTGAACCTACGTTCATCAAATGACAAATGCTGAGATAAACTCAATGGTGCTAAAACACAATAAGCATGCACATAATATAGTAAATCAGGTTATTAACACAAGACAATATTACAACAATAGAACACATGGCCTCGTCATTAGACTGCCATACCAGAGCATACAATTCTCATACATGCCAAGGAATATTGTTATGCAAGCATACTCCCTCAACCTCACTCTTTCACTCTTATTTTCCTATAAATGTGCACATTCCTTTCACACATACTGGGTCTATTTATTAGTGTATGCTCTAGAGCATCATGTATATTTGTACTATACATTTTCATTAATAAAGGCATTATTCATTATATAGTATAATGTTTTAAATGAACTTATTTTACTTAGAGTATTAAACTATATATTGAAGTCCATGATATTGGAACAGTGCAGAAGAATCCATAAAGAGTTTATGGAATGAGATTCTTATTGTATGCAAATGTTCAATATCTAAATATCC
>CANYBF013390321.1:0-28127 GCA_948192965.1 Dalechampia spathulata
TTTTAGTTGAAAAAGCAAGCCGAGTAAAGAGCCAAGCAAAAACTTCTCTTCCGAGAAAACGTATCTAGAAGAGCTTGAGGATTTTAAGTTACCTAGCTCCAGAACTAGTTTTGAACTTTAGCAGGTACTAGAACTAGAACGCTGTAAACTCAGACTGTCACTCTCACTGGCACTGGCTGGGACTTTCCTGCAATTGCGGTTAGTCTCGCTACCTCTTTAGTTGCCGCCCCCTACTTGCTCATTCGCAATTACTACCACAAGAAAGTAGCCCCTATCTCGAAGGGGGCTTATGCACTCCACGACTTTCTTATGTTATGGGGTCTCGAAGACTCCATTTAGCTGCCAACCCTAGTCAGCAAGCTGAAAAAGCCCTTTCTCCTTTCGCTTCGCTCGAGCAACTCCATTCTTTCTCCTTTTCATAACATAATAAGAAGGTAGCTCCAACCGGGCGACAGCCCCCGCTTACTAAGCGCTGGTTCTATCCCGGCCAAGCAACCAAGGGGACCTAGGTGGGAATAGTGAAAGAAAGAGAAGGGGAAGAAGCGGGGTAGAGGAATTGGTCGACTCATCAGGCCCATGACCTGAAGACTGCAGGTTCGAATCCTGTCCCCGCCTAATCACTTGAGATGCTGGGGGAACCAGCAGCTGTGCCCTAACTCACTCCTTTGAGTCATTTTTTCCCTTTTTCAAAGAAAGCAAAGGCTCTTGCTCGAATGCGTGACTGCGGCGCGCCTATCGCCCCGGCACGGCACTCTAAAATACATGTTGGCTTGAGCAAGAATACTGCGACTAGGGAGACGAAGAATGGAATTGAAGGCATAGTCTCAATAAAAAGAATTGAACACCAACCAACGAATGGCGGATTTTGATGGAGTCTCGCAGAAAAAGAGCCTTATTCTATAGGGGCGCTAGCGTGCTACAACTAGCAGCCCCTTTACTTTATTATTATTACTTAATTATAATAATTATTAGTAAGATAGGGGAAAGCCCTATATATTCTAATTAGTAAAGCGCTAACGTCTGTTTTCTTTAGTTTCTAAATCTATCGCGAGATGTTGGCAGGCATCAAAGGTCATGGTCGAGCCAGACTTCGTCTTCCCTATCGGAAGAGCTAGAACTACTTTAGCTCTAAAGCTGTTGACAATCTACCAATGGGACTCTCAAAAGAGACCCGCCTAGGACTGATTGAAAGAAGACTTTGCCGACCAATGCCTTTGACCCTTTCCTCTCTCCAAAAAGGACAGTAGTTCGCAATCCTGCTTTGGTAGCTGGGCTTGTGCTTTGACGACTGCTAGAGCGCTGGCTTGAACTCCTGATTTTTATAGTCATAGTGGTTGCGCCCCCTATACAATACAAGGTAACCAAAGACAAAAAGTCTATTTGTAGACTAGTCATAATAAGGTTGGTCTCAACATTTATATTCTACATTTATATTCTACTGGGTTTAAGACTTTAAACTATTTACCCCTCGGGGGAGAGGTCTTTTTTTATTTTATTCATATAAATCCCCTTCACCACCTACACTACTTGAGAAGAAAGACCACTGCCTCACTCAGAAAGCAAGAGAAATTCAAATATCAAATAGATAGGGCGCCCGAGCTAACGTTCCTTGGGAATAGCAATTATCTGCTTCCTGAATAGAAAAGACAGGGAGACCTATTCTCCATCCATCACCAGAGAGATTTCATCTTCAAATTCATAAATGATGAACCACTTATATAATCTAAAGGCAGCTCTATTTAAGCGGAATCTTTCTGTAGCAGATTTCTGATAAGGACGAAGAATCAAGCCATTGCCAGCCCTTTCCTCATGGAGGGACCAGACGAAGCACGCTACGCTAGTCGAAACTTTCAGCGGGTGGCATGTGGAACCAACAATCCCATCTGTCCTGTCTAGAGGTCTATGCCCTTAATCACTGCGTGTTCACTGACACACTATCTGACCTTGAAGGTTAAGTTAAGGTAGATGCTCCTTTCTTTAGAATAGAATCCCTATTAGCTCTGAAGCAGGAAAGATTCCGCTACGCCTAGGCTATTAGTGAAAGCGGAATCACACATCCAAATTACCACCCGACCTGATGACCCTCATCGAGCAGGAAGTAGACCAGCCTTTGAAGCCTGAACTCTGACTTCTTACCGGATGGGAAACTGTTCGAAAGTAGCTAGTCTTATCCTCTTAAAGGCCACTCGCTGAAACTCTTGTTTTAATGCCCAAAGATCTGCCGAGCCAGCCTTTTTAGGTTCTTTTGCGGGATAACCGTTCTTAGGGTAATCAAACCTGCTAGTCTTAGTGCTACAGAATCCCCTGCTCGTGGAAGGTTTGCAGGAAATGAATCACTAGTAGTTGAAGGGGACAAGGAATGCAAGCTTGGAGGGGGGGAAGCGGAAGGGGATTCACGCAGAGAGGAGACTGTGGCACTGACTTTCGGAATGGAATGCGCAGTTAGTAGGACAAATGCCAAACCAAATGCACAGAAGAAGCTCTTAGGTCTTTATCCGGTCTTAGCATCAAATCCTTCTTTTCTTCCTCAGATGTCCACAAAAGAAAAGGTTTAGCGTAGCCCAGATCAGATGCCCAGAATCCACTCTTATTGAATCCCCTGCTTGAGAAGTTGTTGGCGGAATAAGGGCTGTTGTTGTTACAGAGACATAGGCGCCCTTCCCGCTTGAAAGAAAGGTAACGAATCCAATCCCTAAAGCAATTCCGGTACGGTAAGAAGAGCTATTGGTCTACTGTATAGAACATAGAAAGATGGGATTGTTTGGGCTAGAAGGGGTAGAGCTTCAAGCACGTGGAAAAAGGGGTTGTTTGCAAAGCCCTTCTTCTTATACTATGGCATCTTGTCCAAAGCGAGCGGTCATGTAAACCCTTTGTCCATTCGGCTCTTTCCTTTAATAAGAACAATAAAAATGTGACACTTTCACGACGAAATACCGGGAATTTTTGAGACTTCAGTCCCAAAACCCAGGCAATTAAGCCAATGATCGACTGTCCCTGCCCATTCTAACGGGGCATTCTCTTCCTTCAAGTCCCACAGCTTCATGTGCAGCTGATTCCATATCCCTCTCCTTTCAGTCGAGTGTATATAATAACCTCTCCCTCTTTGTGTCCTTTCCTTTCGCGGATTCTCTAAGAGCGGCATCCACATGATCAGAAAGCAGTGACGAAGGGTCAGGTAAAAGTGCTAACATGCAAAGAGCGGAAATGCCGACAACAGCCTTTAATTCGATGCCATCCATTTCACTTCATCTGCAAGAGGGCATTCTTTGCTTCTTCTTCACTTGCACAAAGCCCTTCTGTCGCGAATACAGTGCAAAGATGTTCTTCTATCTCCTTTGTGTCAGTTTAAGAATCAGTAATCGGATGCTATAGAGGAAGATTCAAAAAGTTAAGATATGCCAACTAGCTCAAGTCCCACAGTGGATTCAATAGCTGTGGATTCTGCCTTCAAACCTTCCACGAAAACCCCGTCTTTTTGTCCTCAATGCACCTACTCCTCTCTTCTCTGCATCAACAGGAAACTCCGATTCGATAGCATCCACCGTACTAAGAGCTCCTTCTTGAACAACCGATTCTGTAACAACCTCAAAGGCGAATCTATCTAAAGAAACCTAAAACTCCCTTTCTGATCTGAGATTGCCTGCTATTCCTGCGACTCCTAGTCCTGGCACTCTATTATATAATACTCGAAAGGCGACAACAGCTCTTAGTCCGCCTTATACTCTTACTGCTCTAGGACAGTACGGGGAAGACTTCCTCTAATAAAGGAGGAAAGGGGAGAGATTCATTAAACCAAAAGACAACCAAAGAACCGGAACCGATACAGTAGACGGTCAAGGTACCGAGACCGAGACAGTTATTAAAGCAGTAAGAGTCGAACCGACCGGAGAGAGATTGCTTTTTTCACAGACCAGAAAGCCAGGAATTTCTTCCATCACAGACCGGAGAAGGTCACCAGCCTCAAAGCCGATAAGACCCCAAGACGCGACAACAACAAAAGGCATTTTCTTTCAAAGAAGCCCTGATTACCTTGAAAAGGACGCCCTTCTCTTTACGCTATTTAGCCCGATTCCTTCTCCTTTGTCCTAAGAGCGGATGAAATAGCATCTGTAAGAGCTGCAGCTGATTCGATCAAAGAATCGTGCTACTTCCATGAAACCCCGGTTTTTTTGTCCATAATGGAATTATCTCCTAATCATTCCGGGCAAAAGGATCAGTTCTTGGACTTAGGTTAGGGCAAGAAGGCTACGCACCGCTCCGCACCTCGGTTAACTATGGATTCTAAACCTTGTCCCATTCGATACCATCTTCTTTTACTAAAGAACCTGTTGCTCGTAGATTCACTTCCGGCTCCCCGGGCATTAAGGCAGGAAATAGCTAGATTCTCAAGCAGCTTATTCTGATTTAATTGCTTACACCGGCAACCGTAAGAGCAGATAGGCAAACTAGGGCCTCAAGCCTAAACCTTTCGGAGCCTCTTTGCACTCACTCCCTTAAGGGTTAATTAAGCTGTGCGAGGAAGATGAAAAGTCAATCTATGCCACTAGCTCCAGTCTCACAGCTACTGATTAACTTCCTTCACCAGCTTCTAATTTAAAAATTACCCAATCTTTCACAACAACCGATTTTCTTCCTGATGTCCTTGTCTGTGGCTATCTTCTACATTCTCTGCCATCTTCCGTCATCCCCTTGATCGACTGTCCCTAAAGCAAAGAGCCAATGCCAGCTACTCTTCTAAGCCATAAAGCTATGGGCTAACCGGGTGTCGAACTCATACCTTCTACGCTCCGTTCCTGGGATTAGCTAATGCCTTTTTCCTTCCTAGAGGATATCCTGCTTCGTGCTTAGGTCCCTACTTTCTTTCTTTTTTTTTTTAATGAAAATTTTTTCTATTGTTGATACCTTTTTGTGTGAGAGTGACCGTTTACACACCTTCTCGGGCCAGTGTAGTGGATCTTTTCCCATTATGACAGTGAAACGATCAAAAGATGCCGATTAGAAAGGCAAGGCCAAAGCTTTACTAAGAAGGGCTAGTCTTGCTTCTCCAGTTCCACCAGAGTCTTTAAAAAGAGCGCTCGGGGCCTAATCAAAGCGGGCAAACAGAAAGACCGTGTAACTTGACAGGTGCCTTCGAAATTAGCACTCGATTAGCCGGCAAAAGTGCTCTTCTTTCCATTTTATGTGATTTGAAGATGGATATAGATAGAACTCGATCGAACTAAATGCTATTGTGGCAAACTCGTGGGATCGTATATAACTTTTAGGAGCGCTCTTTTCATCCAACTAGAAATATCGTAAGAGAAGAAAGCGTCTGTTCACGTCAGGCAATGTCATTGTTGATTTAGTTTATGTCGAGATTGGGTTGGTGTTCAGTCTACCGGGTAGAAGATCGAAAGGAAGGCATTGGATAGATGTCCGGACATTGAGAAAGATATGAGGCTAGCTAACACATGCAAATCTCTCTCGACGGCCCCTCCGTAAGTAACTCAGTGAGAAGTAGCTCAGCGACTACTTTCTATGCCTATCAAACAAAGAAAGAGGTCTAAGCACAATCAACTAGGCATACATGGAAGAGCCACGTTATACACCTTATACATATAATACAAGGTATTCATACTATTCAAACGCCTAGTCTTAAAGGCCAGGCCATATCTTCGTAAACGTATTATGCATTATAAAAGCAAGCCTCTTCCCAGGAGAGAACCTAGTGGAGGGAAAGATTGTTCCAGGGACTCGGCGGGATTTCGGAGCACTTAAACCCTTAAAGAAGGAAGGAATCAAACTCAAACTGTAGGAAATGAAGGAGAAATCCTACTTTCTTACTAGATCTCCCACGGGATAGATAGCAAAGAGAAGAAAAACAACAACTCTATCGAATCACTCGGCTGGTTCGACTTTTCTCTTAATGGTTCTGGAGAGGAAGCTACTTCCACTGCTACTCCAATTCCTCCTAGCTAGGCGGGAAAAGAAGGAGATTACTCAAAGGCGATCGAAGGAAGCGACCGATAGGGAGAGGCAATGACAATTGAGAGGGCGAAGGAAAAAAACTGGCAGGGCTTAAGATTCGCCTGGCGCTGTCTCACTTGCTTGCAGAAGACTCAATCGAAGGGGCCCCCTTCTTACTAAGCGAAGATTTACATCTAAGCAACTCCTAACAGAAAAGCTTTCGCTTTCATCAGAAGGTCGATTAGCACATATCAAAAGCCAGCCTCAGAAGCTAGCCAGGGAAGTGGGGTTAGCGTTAGCACGGTAGCGGTATATTGATCCGGTACGTACGGATGGATCAATTCAATTATTTTCCGCAGAAGGAGACGAAAGAAAGGGTAGGCTGAACAATCCGAGCATGCAACATCAGATAGGTAGGCCCACTCATTTTAGCATTTCTAATCAGACCTGTTTTTTACTTTGTTTTGATACCAGCGAATGCTCTTAAAAAGATCCACGAAGCATTGCGAAGGGCATGATCGTCTTTGTCTTTGCTTTAGTACTGCACAAAGCTTTATCCTTGTCAAGAGGCATCACTACCTTATTTGCAGGTGGTCTTTTAACCTTTGTTATAGGCGCAGGTGCTACTCTTGCATGGACGGTTGCTAAAGACTGCTACCCTGGGAAGTGACTCGACCGATAGGTTGGTTGAGGGAGTCAGGCAGGTCTGGTTTTTTTTCCTGCTTTATTTCCAAAAACTCTATTCTATCTCTATACCTGAAAAGAAGATATTTTTTCGTTTCGGACTTTGCCAGATTCCCACGAAGCGGTAAGAAGCAAGGCAAGGCTTCGCACCTTGGATGTTCTTGTAGTTGCATCATTAGATAGGATCTATCTTTCTTTACAGGCTGAAGAGGGACTTGTTCTTTATAACTTAACTCCAGCTCTGACTGGGATTTCTACTTAACAAGTAGTTCTTTCAGAATCTGTTGATACGAGAAAAAACCGATAGATTCAAAAAGTGCAGTCGATGTGACATAATACAAGGACAAGCGAATCGACTCGAATCTAACGGGTAGGTACTTAACTGGAGAGAGGGATCTGCGCTAGCCGGGAAAGTATACCGAAGCCTATGTGTTAAGGATAGAGTTATTTCACCGAACCGCCTTGAGGATGAACACTTCTCTCGATTGACTATCTTGATGCGGAGGGGCCGGAACCCGCTTCTTCCAGAACCAAGATCTTCCCTTTCTCACAGCATTTTCGGAGCAGGCCTTTCAGTGCTTTCTAGCAGCCGTGGGAGGCGGTAGTGAGGGAGAGTCTCTGGGAGACACCATCCTCTTACGGGTAGTCCCTCCCCATGACCCTGACAGCTCTTATGCTCGTTACGAAGGCCATCACTCTTGTCGAAGATTACAATTCCATGCAGAGAGGGCTTAAGTCTTTTAATGTCCGGTATAGGAAGCCTATCCTTGGTCTTTCTTTATCCAGAGCAGTGGTATTAAGCATATAAGTACAAAAAGTAGAACGCATGTCATGCTAATAACTTAGGAAGTATATGAAACAAATGGGAGAAGGCGTTGGTGACAAAGCTATCTTGTTCGTCAATTAACGATAAAGAAAAAACTCCCTATAAGGACGAGGCAATCCTTGTGAATAGCTGAAACAAGTCCTACTGCAGTAAGGCTAGAGAGGCAAGAAGAAGAACATATTACTCAACAAGAGTTAAGGAAAAGATGCGCCTAGCGGATAGAGAATTTAACATTCTCCGATCTATGGAGAAAAGAAGACCAACTTGACCTTGACCAACTCAAGTAGAAGCCAAGGCCCTCTTGAGCTAACTTAACAAATTCAGACTCCGGAATAATATGCAGTTCGCATCTATCTAACTTTAGCCCTCTTGAACCTCATTATAGATTTTCAGTATTTTCTAGAAATTGCTGTCTAATTCGAGCCAAGTCTACCATGGACACACCAGGATCTGTCCTCGAGAAATGGGACTGGAACAGGTTCTCCATGTCCTCCCAAGGTAAAATCGAGTTGGGTAGAAGGTTGACATACCAAGTGAAAGCCTGGCTGAAATCGGTAAAAGCCTAAAGTTCAGGTAATCATCATTTGAAGCCTCCCTACACTTGGAAAGTAAATCGAGCCATGTGTTCTAAGGCTGATAACTTCCTTCTTCCGAGAACAAGGGAAATTTCGGTATTATATACCCCCTAGGAAAAAGGGTGGTCCCTATCTATGTAATCAGGATAGGGTTTCATATATATAATGGCATAGAAATTTTCTGTAATATAGGGCCATACATTTGTTCGATCAAGTAGTTGGTCAAGTCTTCCTTTTACAGGCACAGCAAGCTGTGGGATTTGGTAATTCTGGCCATTTACCCCCTTGTACATTCAGTGGTGGAAATGCCTGACTATTCTGGCCTGTCACTTGGCCATTCGAAGCATCTATTCCAGGATTATTAGGGACTTTAGCATTCTGTCCAATCAAAAGGTTACTCTGGGTATGCAAAGGTAGACTCAAGTTATTCGTTTGAGGAGAACCCCTATTATGTACTTGTTTTAGATATCCTAATGGGGCACCCTGCCCCCCTTGTTCAAAAAAAGTTTCTCCCGGTAATTCATTAGCTAGAGGTACCTAGGGTCCTTTGGAGGTGCTAAGGTTCATTCGATTCCTTTCTAAGTCAGATCTTTGTCCTCTTCGACGGCAACTCTTATCAATAATATGACGATTTAGCGTATAAATCAAGCAAGTCAAAAAAAGAATAATCAAATCAATCAGGTTCACAGTCGATTCAACTTAAGCCGTTCACGCGCTTGATCGGATCGGAGGTACTTTACTCCTTTCATTCAATATCCCCTGCGAATCCTTATCCTGGCATCTATCTAAGGTAGGTAAATGCCTTACAATTTCTTTCTTCGAGAACAAGCCCTGTTCACTCGCGCTGGCCTTCCTGTTCTTGCAGCTACTTCTGGGCACGTGGGTATCTTTGATCCAGTTTAGGCAGCTTTCAGTCCTGGGAAAGCTCTATCGGAACTAGTTTCAAGAGGGAAGGTGTGAGATTGAGTTGTAACATCAGGCCCAACCCTTCACTTTTGCCTACGTTTCTCTTCCGTCAGATAGCCTGCCAGCATAAGCCCGAGAGTTTGTCCCTCTACCCTCGTACTAGCTCTCGATCGAGAATTCTTCTTCGTGAGCAAGTCAGAGCGAGACCTTAGTGGCTGGAATAGCATACCATAGGATCTGAACTCTTGTCTCTGCCTAAAGCCTAAAGTTGGAGCTTTCCCCGGTAACAAGAGTATAAAGTGGTTCTTACCTCCCCTGATGATCTAGCTTGTCGGTCTGTGTCCTTTGGCCTCTGAGGCGTAAGCACTCGCTGCCCTAAGAAGCAGGTCCCACTCCGTCCAAAGCTTCTTATAGCTCTTCGGCTGGCTAAGCAGGTTAAACCCCAACTCCAAAGGCTGGTTCAACTCCGGCTTGATCAGATGGTTGGCTTGTCGGAGCCTTCTTCTCCAAAGAGACTCACTTCTAGGGTAGCAGACCTAGAGGCCTATGAAAGTCACGTTTTCACTTAAGAAAGATGGCGCCTTTGCGAGGATGTCTTTAATCAGCCAATGCCAAAGAAACTAAGCTAGCACATCAAACCTACCTGCCCAGAACCCTCCAACATTCCAATTATTTGCTGGAAAGGATACGAAATTTGGGATTAAAAGAAGTTCCCTCGTGTGTCCTATTAAGCCACTAGGTTTTGACCTGGTTAGTATGACAAAGTTTTCTTTCATCTGATTGTCAACTAGTAAACTCTTCTCTGAAAGTCAAGTACTTTCCTTTTCCTTCTCTTTTGTCAAGCAAGGAATAACCGGAAGTTTTCGTTAAGCAAATAGGGAAGTTAGGGGCATAACGGGAATAGAAGCAGTCAATCGGTGGAAGGCAAGCAACTCTCGTAAGAGGTCTTCCCGGTCGAGATGTCTGAGGGAAACTTTTTCGGTATCAACAACTGTCGCAACGGTCCTGTAACTGTGGAAAAGGGTCCTGTGTTTCAATCACTTGAATCGGTTTATTAGTTATTATAGAATATTTTAACTGTAGCAAACGTTCGGCAGTACAGGGTAAGTGAGTGCAAAAGAAAGATAAGCTTGAGATGCTACAATAGCTTCAGCCTGATCGATCAGCCTTTAGTATTGGTAAGTTCCCTTGTTAGTCTCTATCGCTAGAAGGCCCTTTCTTTTTAGTGAAAAGGAAACTTAAAAAGAGCTTAGCTTATAGCTTATAAGGTAAGCCCTTGCTTTTTCCCGTTTAGGGAGAGTAGCTTTCCACGGTCTGCTATTCCTTTCCTCTAATTCAAAAGCCCCCCCCTCCATCTAGTACTTGCTCGGGACTCGCCTGCGCTAAGCCTCACTCAGGGAGTAAATAGGAGCCTCGCTTTGGAGAATTCCTTGAGAATGATAAATAGCGCTCATCCGTAGCTTGGTTCCTTACTTGAGGAGTGAAAGGCTGGCAGCCCTATACATACATAGGGCTATGCCCCTCGGTAAGCATTCCTTTAGCAAGTAATCCCTTGCTTGTTCTTGTGCTTCCGTTCAATATCTCCCCTCTCCATTCTTTTCTTTGAAGTTCGCATTAACATTTCCCATTACTCTGTCTTGTAGGGCTCGTAGCGCCTTTCTTTTAGGCCTTTTAGGCATAGAAGTCAAACTGGAATGATACCATCCGGGTTAAGCGATTGAAGTATTCATGACTTCCCTCTCTCCTGTAGTAGCACTCTATTCTACTAGTACTGATTAGTACTAAACTCGCTTCAAGCTCAGTTAGTCAAGGAACCCGGAGATAGGTTCACCTGTTAGAAGTTTCGATCTATGGGCTTTCTTTATTTAGTAACGAGCTTTGTTAAAGTTAAAGAGATTAGAGAGGGGCTGTAACAACGAAAGAGAAAAGGTTTTCTTTTATTTTAAAGCTATGGAGTGAATTCAGAATTCAAAAGGAAAGGATTAGTTGTTTACTTTTTTTTATAGAAGCTAAGGCAAGAAGTCAATCGCTTTCAGTATCTCTTGCTTCTTTGGTTAGTTCAGTACGAGTTGCAGGCGCAAACTGGCACAGGCAATATATATATAATAATAAATAGGCGATTAAAGTAATAAAGTCAAGCTTTTGCCAGAGGATGAGTCTTTCTCCTCCGCTGTGAACGCTATTATCTCAGAAGCTCAGGCTGTTGCACGCCTTACATCTCAGATTGCATCTTCGCCTCCACGAAAGAAGAATCTTCTCCTTTGAGAATAATCAAAAAAGGAAAGTGTTCAATTGGAACATGAAAACGTGACTGAATTTGTCCTAGTCACTCCGGAAGTTAAAGCACACCGCACCGGTAAATAGCCAGGACAATCTTCTTTCGGTTTTTTTATTCTTTCCCTGAGGTTGAAGTTGGAGTTGCTTTCCTTCTGCCGGCCAGCTAGTCTAGTCTAATGCTAGGCTAGGTGATTCCTCTCTATCAATGACTGAAGCTTAATCCAGAGAGAGAGCTCACTATACCATACCACCAGGTTGCCGCATTTGCTTATGAAACAAGAACCGCTTATCCCGAGGAGAACTGAGCATAAGTCGGAGATCTTAGGGTAGTCATTCAAAAAGGAAATCTCTTTTAACATATGATTTTACCGATGCTGAGCTACTATTGGTTTTGAATGGACATCTGAGACTCTTGGCGACTAACAGAACAGATGTGGGACTTATGCCTTTCTGATATATATGCCCATTTTGAAAGAAAGAATTGTTGGAGGAATAATCGCTCTTAGTACAAATAAACTGACATGACATATTAGCCCTTGCTCTCTTTCCCCTCTTAAGTTTAGCTAATAGCTATAGCAAGAAGTGTGTGTTAGCTAACCCGAGCAAACCTAAACCATCATAAAGAAAGACAAGAAAGCTTTTCACCCCAAGGAAAGGGCGGGGGCATATTATTCTCTATACTAGGCTGAATGTTCTAGTTTGTAGTTTTAACTCTTGTCCTTAACCTTAAGCCTATAGCTAGGCAAACTCGGGCGAAACCATAATGTCAATGGCAATGTCTTAAAATCACCTAAATTTTTTTCGCTTTAAAGCTGGAACTTAACGAAACGAGGCAAATCAAACGAAAACCATAAGCATAAAAACAAGACAGCCTTCCAGGGAATTCTCTGACTTTGGCAGGAAAAGCCTTTAAAATAAAGGAATGACAGACCTATTCCTATTCCTATTATGGGAAACACTCTTCTGACTCTGACTATTGAAAGAATTGAAAGAAAAGACAAAGACCGGCGAGATCTAAGATATAAAGAAACAGTAGAAACACTCTTTCTTATAAGGGAAACTCTGTAGAATCTTATCTAGGCTTGCGGGCTTACCCTTTCCTTTCGCCCTCGCTCGAAGGTCTAGTATCTACTCTTACTATATATAGTAGCCGTCCAATCAACTAATTTCACAGCAAGAAAGCTCTTACCTAGTCAGATAGGCAGGGAAGAACGAAGAAAAAAATGGAGCGAGAAATCTCCGACTCTCAAATCTTGGCTTGTTTAAAAACAAACCTAGGTTATGGATAGCTCGCAATTTGGGGAAGACGGACGAATGGTGTTAAAGGGATTAGAAGGGGCGGGAGAAAGACAGATGTGTTGAGAAAGCCCCATAACTCTCTACCGAGGGTAAATCCACACTATAAACCCTGGGTTGTCACTGTTTAAGTTCCTTCCGTTGAGTGAGAGCTTGCCCCACGGGTTCTACCCTATTTTGTAGTGGCCGAGAGAAAACTCTAATGTTTTGGTATAGAGACTCTTACGTGAAAGGTATGATCTGTTTAGGCCTTTATCGTCTATTCAAGATGACGCGACATCGGTACTTATACCATCTACTGCTTTGGCAGAGATTAGAAAAGATTTTTTCTGCATTCTATCTATGGGATCCTGTCTTTATTGCTTTTGTCTCCCAGAGCTTTATCAAATGCCAATCTCCGCCTTCTCGTCTGTGGCTAGCTTGCTAGTTGAGGGACCAGTCCCCTTTTTATGAGCAATACTCCAACGGGGCAGCGCCCTTGTGTTGGTACCCGGGGCATGGGAAGCGGCTCTCGCACCTACTAACCACTGCCCCCTCGCCTGCAAGCATCGCTTTAACACAGTTTCTACGATCACTTACGAGAATACGAATCTGGCACCCAGGACCGCGACTTGACCTCGACTCCGCCCTCGGCCCTCGACTTGACTGTACCTATCGAACTGGTATGCCGGTATCGACTAGCGACCTGCAGCTAATGCGATTGATGGATTGAACCCTGGGAACTGGGACTAAAGGAAGGTGTATGGGAGTCCTTATTGCGCTTACAGTGAGCGAGGGAGGCTCGAACCCTGTTATTTATTGTGACGTAGTCTCAGCCTTTTTGAAAGCCTTTCTTAGCTTTATGGCTGATAGCATGACCTTGGTCTTCTTGGTCCCTTGTAACAGAGGAAGCATGCAGGTGTCTTGTCTTCTATAATGCATAGCGAATTCATGTGTGGCATGGGCACAGCCTTCACTTGCCACTTGCCTTAGGAAGTCTATCCCCAGTACCACTTGAAAGGCCTCCATGGAGGCTAGCGTCAGGTCTACCTTGCCCTTCCAATAACCCATGTGTAGCTCCACCGCACGAGCCAGACCTTATACGGTAAAACCCCCGTGTTGACGGCTCATCTTGCTTTGTTTAATGGAGCTGCTCTGGCTTCCTGACCGGATGAATTCAATCAATAAGGGCTTGGCCTGCGCCTCAGCTGGCGGGCTTCTCCCAAGAGAATGCCTTCCACCTGCAAAGCACTATCTCCCTAACGGTCGATCTGCTTTCTATCCCTGCTTGCTGGTACTCGCTTAGTCGCTCTAAAGGTCTCACCACCAGACAAGCTCCCTTAGCGGCCCATTCAAAAGTCGCAAAAAGTATTTCGCTCTATCGGTCTCAACACCTTCCTCGCACTCTCTCCTTATCGCATACTCGCTCTATCCCATTCCACCAATACCAATAGCAGATTAGCAGCCAAGTCCGTTTCTAGTTCCTTTTGGTTTCCACACCAGGATAAGTGGTCAACTCTATGTCATTCTCTCTCTGAGAATGTTCATTCATACCAAGCCAAAACAAAGCAAGAAATTCTCAACCCTTTCCCGGTCATCAATGGCCAATAGACGGAATTCGTCTTAGTGCCTTAAGGTACTTTAGATTCCGATTCAAGGCAAAGGAAACTTCCTAAGGAAGAAGGGCTTAGAGAAAAAGGCTCTTCCTGAAGTGAAGAAGGAGATGTGGCACTTTGAATCATAGATAGCAAAGGAACTAGCCATTGGATATCTTGAATAGGAAGAATGGACAGAAGGAAGTGAGCTAGCTTAACCCTGATTGCTTAAGGCTTAATACAGTCATGTTGGATCTCCTATTCGTACTGCTACCGGGAAGAGAAAGACTGATTGCGACAGCTCAACCGGATGAGACATCTCTTATTTACAGAACTGTGCCAACGTGTGCCTACATTGTTAGTCTATTTGATTTACCAGTTCCGAGAAGAGATATTTATTGAATAGAAAGAATGAAACCAGTACCAGCTTATCGCCAACCGTGCTTCCTACCAACTCCGCCAACCCCAGACGGGGATATTGATTTAGCCGCACCTGAACCCGCAACTGCTGCCTCTACTCCGACAGCTACTTACTTTTCTGATGAATCTGAGCTTGCTTTTTGAATACAGTAAAAGTCGGACCTCCCTTGTTCTCGCATTCCTTGCCTTGGCCCGGCCTTCAATCAAAGGCTAGTCATCATTAGCTCATTGGCTTGCTTTCTGATAGCTTTCTCCCCGGCTAGGAAATTCGATGAGTCATCGTAGGGGCTTCTTTCTTTTACTTCAAGCCCACCCTCCTTCAAATCCAGATCGGAAAATTGCGTAGATTGAGATGCAGCTCTTTGATCTCCACTTGGGTCAGCAGTTGAACTCGTTGCCGAAGACCTTGAAACTGCTCTACCTTTCGGCATTGCGAGAAAGTTTTGACAGAGCAGAGTGAAAGGTAGCACATCGAGAGAGAGGGCTGGGGAAGGTCCATTGGGTCTTTGTCTCTATCTCGCTCTCCCAACTCATACTTAGGATAGGCGGGCTCAATGCCAGATATTGACCTCTAGAGATCCTTCTCTTTAAATTCCCGGTATTCAGCTGTCTTCCTTGCAAACCTTCCATAAATGAAGCAGATCACCGGGAAGGCTGTTTCTCTCGCATAAAGCGAGAGTTTTCGACCCTTTCCAATGATCAAACTCCTGATAGAAGCCCAGTTTCTTTAGTAGGAAATCAACGCGTTGAAAGATCTTGGATCTAAAAACCTGGGAACAAATCAAACAAAGCACTTTTCCCTACAAAATTCTATCTATCCCTGCCTGCTTCTTCCATTCGCCGAAAAATCCTCTGGCTCTGGCAAAAAATTATGTGCGCATGCTGGCTACTCTGCTTTAGTAGTGCTAACTAGTAGTCCACTACTGATTAAGGATTTATTTGTTAGTGACACCTTTCTTACTAACTAAAAGCGAAAATATATATATATATAATTGGATAGGGTATACTCCTTTTGTTTACAACTTGATCAAAGACTCCGTGACTTGGGAAGTCCCGAGACCGGGATCAAGCTAGACCCTGTGGATCGTAAAAAAGGTAGTTTTCCTGCTTGCAGAAAGCCCTTTTCGACAATCTGCTTCATGAATGTGAGGGATTAATAAAAAACCTGATGTACTCTTTCAGCAGATCATAAGCGAGCCTGCTTGTTGCTAGCCTTGCAATCATTCATCAACTTCGGAATAGTTTCGATAGCTTCTCAAATTACCTTACCTTGATTGAGGAAGCGAAGTCATTTGCTTTTGCAGCGTCTGCATATCGATCGGTTTCAAAATCCTTCGGTATCGGCGTAAGCCTTCCCGGATCCAGCTTTCTCTGAACTCTTCTGACCCCGCAGACCTTCTCGCCCGAGCTCTTTCTTTTCAATAGAATCAAGGTTCTCTAAGATTTCAGTTTGCATGCACTAGTATAGTAATCGATTGCTCTTTAGGAAAAAGATTAGAACAAGAGGGTCTCATAGGCTTTTTAATCCTACTTCTTATGGGAGGCATGCCAACAATCTTTCGTGAAAAGCTATCCGCATATTTAACTAACGGTCGGTGCGAGTTTAGCGAAGCTGGGCCTTGTAATGAAGGAAGAATTTGATGTGGAAGGTAGAATTGAGCCAATGTGTGGAACAGCATTCCAAGTATGACTTGCCTAGCTAGTGCTTCCTAGCTGACTATACTAAATGAATTGATGTTGTCCATCCCCAATCTTGCGTATGCCATTCACACACTTTTCTACATCCACGCACGGGGTTGGAATTGGAAAAGTAATTGAATAAATATAAGAATCGGATTCACTCTGACATCTGTCGAAGCCAGCCTGTGGATTACGGCTAGGCAACCTCGACGCCTGGGAAGGGGCATGGTGTGCATCATTAAACTTTTGAGTAGTCGGTCTGTTCTTCTCCAGGGGACGTACTCAGGGTTCATTATCTCACCTTTGTGATCAGTCTCAAGAAAGTCCTACTTTGCAATTTTATCCTTCATATTTCAGCCCATAGACTCTTCTTCCTCTCTGAGGTCAGTTTCCACCCGCCATGAAAGCTTCATTCATCTTGGAAGAGACTTTCAATCCCTTTACCTCCTCCCCTTAGCAGTCGAGTGGCTTTCATCTCCTCTTTCCTTATCTTGACAAATTTTATCCCAAGAAAGAATGTGAAACTTCTTATGCGGATTGAAGTTCTAGTTGACGCTTCATGTTCAGGGAGCCTTGGAAGTAAGGAACAAAGCTTTCAACGGGGAAAGGGGGCTTTCTATAACACTGCCGTCTCTAATTTCGTTTCTTTAGACCTTTTTATAATTTCTAATTTAGAAAAGGGTCATCTAGTTCCAGGCCTGTCTCTCCTTCTTTACTTTAATGCCTTCATATTATAACTTCCTTTGATGTAGTAGTTTGTATTGTCTTGCCTTGAATGAAAGCTTTTAGCAGTCCCTAGGAGGTCATAGGTTTCAGGCTACTTTCTTTCTAGCGTAACAAACCAAATGATCCAAGAGCTTCCTTTTCTTTTAGCCGGAAAAGGAAAAAATCCTTGAAAATTCATTTCCAAACCTTTTTTTTTCTCCCAACCGAAAGCGAAAGGGGCTAAGTTGAGGAAGGATGGCACTCTAAACTATCTTTCTTACGCGAGACATAAAGGAAAGTCTAACTACCGAAGCTCTTTCAACTTGTCCTGTCTTTGGATTGGATAAGTATTGCGGTTAAGTTAAGTAAGTTAAGAATAAGAAGATGAGAGTCGGAAAATGGAAAGAAGAACTTTCAAATGATTCTTGAATGCTTCTACTTTACTTATGTAGATGGAGTCCAGTACGCTACTATATATACTGAGAATTCCGGAGTACCGTGATATGTAACTAGATCGTCAAACTCTTTCCCAGCCGGACAAAAGGTATAGTATCACAAACAGACAGATGAAAGCTAGGTCTCTACTCCAGGAAAAGGAAAAAAGGCCTTGTTATCATCTAGATCGACGTAAGAAAAGTAAGGTCTAGAGTCCAACTAAGACTTCCATGAAAAGTCTCATTCAACATGAATGAGGACTTTCTTACTATAGGAGAAAGCCGCTAAACCTTCTCTACTTTTGAAGATAGACTGGAAAGCAAGCTCAGAGAATAGTTAAGTGGAAGTCAGAGACTCCGGAACCTAGACTGAGATTCATCAGTTCGATCATTTACTTTCTGTCCTAAGTCCTAGATCTTCCTTTTCACTTCACTCCTCGGAGTGATTCTTCATTCGAGTTAACTTCTTTCGCTCCTTCACCCTTGACTGCATTCCCATCCGCTAAACCTCCTCCTTATGAGAATGGTTTTAGCCCGCTCCTCAATCTTATTCTCTGCTTCAGATTCTCTTTCAGTTGTGGAAAGAAGGCCCGGTTGACTAACCGCGTATTGTCCCGAAAGAAAGAGGTTGATGCGCCCAGCTATCCGAAGTAGAGCTTTCTTTCTCCCACCTTTCCTTACCTAGTTTAAATAGCGTATTGAGAATCATGTTAAAATAGACCAAGACCTGGGCCCAGCTTCTCCTCTGTCTCTTCTATAAGAGTTCAACCTTCTCCTACTTGATCAATGACAGTAGCTGAATCAGAAAGATATCCTTTTAGACTGCAGGCATGATCGCTTCTATATCTTAGAGCACCTTACGGTATTCATGACACATTTATCTACGTTGATAGTTGTCTTGCGATAGGTCGTAGCAATGCACTAAGTTTTTCTTTCATGGACGCATACCAATGAGGCCCGTCCTATCACTCTATAAGGCCTGAGAAAGAATGTTGGGAGTGGTCAGCCCTTCAAACCGGGTCCTCAAACCGGTAAGCGGTTTTTTCATCAATAAACGTAAAAGAAGGAGGAAATTCTGAAAGAATCCCGGCTCCGGCCAGGCATGGCAAGAAAGGCAATCAGGTTGAGTAGCCGAAGTCGAGTCATGAAGAAGGACCAAATCGTAAATCTTTTCCTAGACCAGCAGCAATAGTAGTAGCTTCTCAGCGGTCAAGGGCGGAATTCATACATCAACTACCTCCGTCGCTACACCTCTGATGTCTTGCCCATTTGAAAAAGAAAGAGGCCCCATAAGAATTCCTGTCTACGATCCCATGGAATATAGATCCTGCCTTGCAGACGACCTTTCGAAAAGTGCTTTTGACTCATCAAGCCCTGGATGGGCGGCTTGCCTTGATTGAAGGTAGGTCGCCCTTTTCTTTTAGGAGGATTCATGTCGAGGCATACTATCTAAGTGCCTCTCCAGTGACGACCGTTTGAAAAGGGAAGTCATCAGATGAGCTTTTATGGAAGCAGCGGCTATAAGTCTTGTTTCCAGCCTGTCTTGTCTTCCAGTTCAGAAAGAATAGAACATTCGATCATGTCTAATTTCGACCCGGAGATCATGTATGAGTTGAGGTCAGCAATCACATAAGTCATCTTCAAAGACTTCACTGAAAAAAGCTAGGGGTCAGGCTGACTTTCCGAGTAAGTATAGGATAGAAGAAAAATCGACTGTACTCGCCCTTCACTCCCACTGTCCTTATAGGCTACCGCCTACCTCATTGACAGATTACGGAGCTACCCAGCTTCTCTTAATGCCAAGTAGTAGAAAAACCGCTTTCCCGAGCTCGCTTTATCGAGTTAACGAGGTAACAAGCGGAACCTTGGGCAAAGACATACCCGGCATACTCCAATTCCTCATCTCCGTTCCGAGCCTTTTCAGTTGAAGAAAATTCAAATTGGATTAGCCAGTCCCACGGGAAGGGGGAAGAGCATAGCTAGGAGTTGTTCCATTCTCCTCGTATAATCACAGACATTCACTGACTTTGGGAAAGGCACCCCAGACATACTAAGATTCATAATATAGAAGTGTCTAGTCTAGCCCCCTTGATTAGTGATAAAATTCTCTTGATAGATTTCCCACCAACGCACAATCAAAGGCAAGAGATGTTGGATTGGATTAAGCCCAAGAGGCGACGGAGCTACAGCAACTAGAGCGGGAAAACCCTTTCTGATGAGTTTTCCCCGGGGATTAGATCTATCCTGTATTCAACAAGCCGTCAAGCAACGAAAAGGAAGTGACGTTCTCACCCCACCTTTATCTAGGATATTTTCAACTGCATCGAATTTCATTGATTAGTTTTTCCCGGATGGAGGGATCAAAGTCGAGAAGAGAAGCACTTCGCTAACGTTATTGATGGATGAGCAATAGCATTTCAATTGACAGGGTGAGTAGCGTTGACCAATCGACCTTAGGGGGATGAGTGTCAAGGGATAGGGGAAAAAAAAGGAAAAAATAAGAGAATCAAATGTCAGTATATCGGTTAGTATGCGCAGCGCATTGTCATCATCTCAACTAGCCTTAACAGGCGATAGCCAGTCTCAATCGAACATGTTCTACCTACACCTACTCTAATCCGTGATGCCCCTTGACTTCCAACTTCTTCCCAAAGAAAATGCAACTGATGAAAGAATCATTGAAGGTGCCGGAGCGTGCCGCCTTTTCGACTTCCAGCTGAGGTAGCCAAGTCGGACGAGCAATTGAACACGGGAAAAGGGCAAGCACATTGGCATTCTCAAGATTGATCCCATTCTATCAATACAAAACAATCGGCCCCAACCCGCTCGACCTCAGTGAGCGAACCCTATTTATTTAAAGCCCGAGTTCAGGCGTAAGCCAAGAAAAAAGAGAAAAGAAGCAGCGGGCACGACCCTTGTTCCATCCACCAACCCAACTCAAAATCAGCCACACCAACCCTTTGGAAAGAGACTGAACTGATGGATTAGCGAAAACAGTTGATTTCTAGGTGCAGCTCTGTGTCTTCGTTTCCCCTCTCGCTCTCTCTAGTCTCCAAGAACTGTCCTTCCATACGCCTGATGTTCCCCTTCTTCTATTATGATATGATTTTTTCTACTTGATTGAGTTTCTAGAAGACGATGTTCATTGGATGACTAGTATCATATAGGCCGGAAGTCTCAAGTCAAGTATGGCAAGATAAAGCTAATCAATGATCTAAGGTGTAAGGTGACATATACTCAAGGCAAGCGCGCTTCTTCATGTCTCAAGTGCAAATGGGGAGTGCCAGTTGACAGGCGGTCGGTTAGTGTCGATTGGGTGTACAGAATTCCCGGGTTCAGTTTCAGCCAAAGTAGCACTCGCCGGAAAAGTCTTCCAACTAACAACTGTTTTGATTGGAAAGGGGAGAAAAGGGACTATTCAAGCACTCGTTCCAGCCAACCAACAATCAAGTCTGGTCCTTCGGGTGACGAGTACGGGCATTCAGGGTAGACGGAAGAAGTAAATAAAGGAGCACTTCCAATAGTGCCAGCTAGACTCACCTTCTTTCGGCCGTGTGAAGACCACCAACCAGCCCAGGAATGGAGTTCTTAGGGAGAACAGCCTTATAAAGTAAAGAACCGCAGGAACTTCAAGCATAGAAGGGGCTTTCTTTTTGGTCACATTCTCCATTCATCAACAAATGGACTTCAAACTCCAACTTGACTCGGGGACAAAAATCCCAGGCATACTACTTTTCATAGGCTGAATGCCACTTGACTATCAGGGGAGTCGCGGAAAGGAATTCGAAAAAGAGGTAAAGTCCCAAGAACGGCAGGAAATGAGAGCATTGATTCAAATTCTATTCTTGATTAGATAGAGTAGGGAAACTGGCAAGGAGTTCCCATTCTGACTGAGTCTTGATCCCATTCTATCTCTCCTTTTTGAGGAAAGATCGCATATTCACTTTTAGGAAGGGAAGGGACTCCCCTCCTCACAGGATTGGTCTAACTGGCTTGCGTAAGAAACTTTCCTAAGCTAGCAGGCAACTACCATTCGAACTGGTTTTATTGCTTACCCGGATAGAGCCTTTATATAGATATAGGAAGGCGAAATAATGGAAACTAGCCTGCAATCTACATGGAACGAAACTGGCTGAAGGGAAGGGCACAATGAATGGAAGCTTTCCCCCAAAGACCTAACTTATAGGGAGACTGGTCGGGCTCTAACAGACCTCTCACTGGCTGACCTAGCAATAGAAGTAGTACTAAAAGGAACCATAAACGATCGGCTGGGAAGGTAAAAGGTTCTTCTCTTATGGCAAGCATATAGAAGGTATTCGATTAAAGCTTAGCTTACTTCAAGGCTTAACGATGGACTCCAGAGGCAGGACTGACCAATGAAACTGGATGGTTTTCCTAAACAGGATCAGGATGTCTGGGAAAGACTAATGGCTGTAATGCACTCGTAAGAGTGTTTTTTTACTGGCCTTTCAAAAAAGACTTAATTTATAAATCATGAACTGAACAATCAGAACAATTTCTACCATACTTAGAACTTCTACTATCATCGCGCAGAGCTAGAGTCCTTTCCGGTCGATTCATTCCTAGAAGCTAGCAGATGTCTGGAAACTCTCACTCTAGATGGTGGGGGGAAAGAAAATCAAAAAATTGCTGGAACTTGAAGGGCTTAAAAAAGGCTTAGGATAGGACTTAAACTAAATGGATGTCAATCCACACTCGCTTGGGAAAGACTCAAACTTGAGAGATTCCTTATAGTACTGACCTTAACTTCCTGTAGGGGGCGCGGGGAGAGTGAGCATTGGGCCTTGAATGGAGTGTGCCTTCCTTCTGTACATTTTTTAAAGAGTACTCCTGAGTTTACTATAAAATACAGTAGGTTCTCCGTGCCTTAAGATCCCCCAATCCCAGCTCATTGCTTGATAAGGAGAGGTCTGTGTAGCCAGTCACTTACCTGTCCTAGTCTCACTCTCTCACTAGAAGAGAGTGACAGTCTCAGTCGGGAAGGAAGTAACTGATAGCTGCTTCTTCTTTCAAAGTGAGAGACTTCCCTTACTCAGACTAATATTCAATCATTCCCTCCATCTAAACCTAGTTTGAAGGTGGCGAGAGTTTCTCAAGGAATGCTTACCGAAAAGTCTGCTTACTGGTTGGTCTTCTTTGGCAGCTGCTTCCCACAGAGCTCGGCAAGTAATATCTTTCCACTTTATCTATTTTTACAGTAAAAGATAAGATCTCTTCCTTCTCCGGTAAGCAATCCTCTTCATTCTGCGAGCTAGAAACAATCCTGACGTCCGGGAAATCCATCAAAGAGTTTCCTGGTTTTCCATTCACAGAGGGTAAGGTGCCAGTCTCATGAAAAGGCTAGCAGGCAAGCGAACCAAGCTAGCTCCTTTATTGATATTGATTGACAGAGAGCAAAGAACTAACCGGTGTTAGCAGTGTTTCCGGTCTTGCCCACTTCTCACTGTACATGCCAGTCTTGAATGCCAGGACATTTTTTCATTTTAGGAAGAGTGAATAGCACTTCCCGGTCAGTTTCCTTTCTTATGGGAATATTCGCTCTTGTTTCAGATGCGGGATTACCGGTTTTTGCACGTTAATCAATAGTTTACACGGACAGAAGTAGCTGCTTGAGAATTCTAATGTCTCTTGTCGTAAACCCTGTCTTAGGCTGTTCGATAATAGGCTCTTAGGCATATGGCATCTATAGAGGGTCTCTTCTTAAAACTGTTGAGAACAGATTGAGATTGGGTTAGTCTTCAGTAGAAGAAAAAAAAAGCATGAGACCTAAATATAAACAAGATTGACTAATCGCTAGGGATCCCCTTTAGTTTTTCAGCAAAACTAAAGCGAACAATAGAGAAGCTTCAATAAGGGATGCGGGAAATAGCGCGTTTGACTAATAGCTTTTTAGAGTTGGTTGGAGGACCAAGGTTGCTTCGTCGCATGTCATATTCACGCAAACCAGCAAAGCTATTAGAATACGTTTATTGAGCGTCAATCATTCCTCATAGAAGAGGGAAAGGAAAAGGGAGATAAACTTTTCATTGATAAAGTAAGAAGACATCAATGCTATCCATTTATGGATAAAATATTCGTAAATGTTCGGAATTCCAAGTCCGCGGTATCGATGTACCATCCATAAGTTGAAGCTTGTAAGTAAGTGCCAGGCCTTAGCATTTCAGCAATTCTGTAAGGTCGCTTGGATAAAATTGACCTGAATGCTGCTCTCTGGTGATTTCGGCCTTCCGGAGAACTAGGTCTCCTTACTGATTCTCTCTTTCCAGACACTCCGTACCTTTACCAGCTTGTGTAGCCTACACTCAACATTCAAATTTTGAATGAAACCCCGTGTTTTTGGCATAAATTCCAAGCTTACTCCTATCAAAGAGACTGGCATTTGACTTCTTCCTCCCTTGTTTTGATCCCTTACTACTTGATACTAGGAGAAGAATGACAAGTTGCTTGGTCCGACAATACAGGGTCTTCAAGGAAGAGGTTAGGTCTTAGGGCTTTCTTTCTCACAGTCTAGGGACTGCCTTGCTTTGAATAGCCCTAGCTATGCTACCGTAACCAGTCGTTAGGCTTCCCATCAGATAGTTTTTTCTGGCGGCGGAGATAGACACTTTGGATTCGGCAAGCTACTCCGCTTTCACATTAAGATTATAGAAAGAGGGTTACTACATTGATAGAGGCATACAAGTATTCAGTTATCCCAATAGTCAATCTTATTACTTCTCGTCTTTCTGGCTGCTATCTTCCTAAACTGTAGGAGGAAGGGAGAAGGGCTTTATGAACGTTACAGAATGAATGGTCAATGATAAATCACCTTGCCCCCGGAGTCAAAATAAAAAAGGTAAAGCTCTGCACTAATATATTCTTTCGCTACCAAAGCTTCGTAGTTCTATTCCTTCTTGCGTCCAATCTCAAGGATAAATTCAACCTAACTCGCACTGCATGAAAGGACATAGTCTAGTAATAGGTCAATCAGTTCTTCCTTTGATACTTATGCCATTAGAAAGAGTAAATTGTCCATCATCTTCGAAGGCCTAAATCCCCAAGGAGGAAATCGTATTAATGATATCATGATGCTACCTCTCCTTCATGTGCAGCCTCTTCTCAAGCAGCTGATTCTAAAACTCTCTCTAAGTTCATTTTTGATGAAAGATATTCGATTACAATTCTACAAGCACTAACCCAATTTCACTGAATGAAGTTTCACATCTTTCGTCTCAACTTGCCCTTTTATTTTCTTTTATTTTCTTTTATTTTAATAGGGTGGACAAAGTTAACCAAGAGCTTGCTAACGAAGCTGCTGGTGTACAGGGGGAGTTAAATCCCGAAATAAAAAAGGCTGTTGCGTCTGCCACCGATCGTGTTCCTTCTGAGCATAAAGAAGAAGCGGAAAGAGCTCAACACTTATTCGAAAAGTATAGTGGCACACGCAAGGATGCACAGCACCACGCAAGAGAAGCAGAGAAGCGTCTTGCTGAAGGTGATACGGAGGGTGCTTCTTTCCACGCTGGAAAAGCGTACGAGAAAAGGGAGGAAACGGACGAGATTTTTGATAAGGATATTTTGCCTTATATAACTCGTTCTAAGGTTGCGTTGTCTCAGTCCGCGACCTGTATTTTTGCTACGTCGCTTGCTTCTTATGAGTTGGATCAAGAATTAGAAGAGCTGTATAGAAAAATAATCAACGAACGTGTGGCAGCAGACAGGAGATCCGCAACGCAAGGCGGCTTGAACCACAAGGTTGAGCGTTACCTGCAAGAATTGGAACATTCTCTAAAGGATTATGAAGAGAGCAAGCCCCAAAAGAAATACAGCAAAGCAAGCAATCATATGGTGAAGGCTTTCTTTCTAGCCGAAGCGATTGAAAGAATATTTACAGGGGAAGAGCTAGAACGAAATTGGGAACGTTTTAAAGTAAGGTTTGCGAAATCAAAATTAGCGAAATTTGCATCGGAAACCCTAGGAGTCGGAGGGCATACCAATAATCTAGTAGACAGGGTGAACCGAAGTGTAGACAAAGTGCGTTCAGAGCTTAGTTCAAATATGGGTTATCGGGAGCGTCGGTTTCACCAGAGAATGAGTCTCTATAAACCGGTAATAGAGGGGGCTTCCGCCTCAATACAGAAAAAACAGGAAGCGATTAAGGCTTGTAAGGCGCAAAAGCAACAGGAAGCCCGAGATGCAAGGGAGCGAGAAGCAGAGCTGAAGGCTAAACAAGAAGCAGAACGCCAGAGACGAGAAGCAGACCACAAGAGGGGAGAAGAGAGTAAGAAAGAAGAGGAACGCAAGAGACAAGAAGAACGCAAGGCTAGAGAAGCAGCAGATTGGGCTAAAGGTGTGGAGCTAGCTAAAGCTAAAGCAGAAGAAGAACGCAAGAGAGAAGCAAAAACCCCATCAAAACAAGAGGAGGATTTGGGATTAGACCTTCCTTCTGTTCCAACTCATGCCCCTATTTCTCCGACTTCATCCCCCTCAGAGAAACGGATAGAGAACCGAGGAAGTGAAAACGTCGATAGGACTGTCGGCGATCCCCCCCAAGTAGCACGCCAAGAGCAAGAAGAGACACATAAAGAGCAAGACGAAAAGCAAGGGCAACAAAGACACCAAGAGCAAGACGGAAAAAACCGCGGTGAAAAGAAAAAAGAACACGGGGGTTAAGAAGCAGAACAGGAAGAGAGAGAAGAACCCCAAGATCCAATAGGCGAAGGAGGGGCGAAAGAAGGCATACCCTATAAAGAAAGCAGAACACGCCAAGGCGAAGAAGAGAATACTCAGGAGCAAGATTCACACCGTAGAAAAGAAGATGAAAGTTTTTTTAATAGCAAAAACGATTCAAAATACAAGAGAAAAGAGACTTCAGAGCGTATTTCTTCAGAGGATATTCAGTAACTAGCCGAGGCTTCGGGTGTTGGGGAATATGCGTTTTATGAGGCGCAAGAAGATAAGGAAAAAAAAAAGGCGAAAGATGCGATTGACGCCCTAAGGGTAGAAAAGGGGCTCTAGAAGATCTTTTTTTCCTTCTGCTTCAAAAAGCAAAGTTTCATTTTCTTCTGGTCAACCGGAGCAAAGCCTGCTGGAAGTTCTTAGAACACCGTTCACTACTATGGTTCACTCTTCTTTTCTTTCATATCGAAATTTCCTGAATGTGGAAATAACTTAAGTAAGGAGAAGCAGATTAACGGTAGCAGTTACCACAGCACTGTACTTTACTCAGCGATAGCGCCTGGTTCAGTAATGGCAGACTCCCGGATGAAAGATGCAGCCTAAGAAGAAGGTAAGCAAGAAGGTCAGCCTTCGGAGTTGCAGTAGTAAGGTAGGCCTCTCCAGTGTAAGTTGTAAGCTAAGTCCCTAGAGTTGCAGTGATAGTGCTTTCCCCTCACCTCAAGGTTTAAGCAAGTCCAAGGATAGGAAGCAAGTCTCTTTTTCCTGCGATCAAGCCTCTATCAATATGCTTAACACATCTTAATGGAAGAGATCTTCACCTCTTTTTTTTGCTCCAAAACCATTTATCATATTTATAAATATAAGATTTTTTTTTAAATCAAAATTTTGATATGATTTTTTTCTTTTGACAGTCCAAGGCAAATAAGCAAACAAATTATCTTTCTAATTTAGAAAAAGAAAATCACAAACAAAAAGAGAAGTAAAGCACGAAATTTTTCTTTCACTTTCATAAGGCACATTTCATTTGTCTTTTAAAGATATGGAAATAAAAAAAAATACAGATCCTAGGGAGAAATTCAAATGTTAAATCGCAAAGAAACGCATGTTGCAAGCCTTACTTTTTCATTTTTTGAAGGGTTTTCCTCTTTTTCCTAAATCCGCGGAAAGCGGAAAATTAAACAGGGAAATAGAAAGAATCGTTTGGTCGATCTGTCTATTTAGAGATTCTTTTTTAATGGGAACGAAGCGGCCCTTCCCTCCTTATATACCTTATATATATGGAATATATGAAGATGCACGCTTATCTGTGTTACTCACAAGCACCGTGCTACTCATGCTTGTGTTTGCGCGAGAGATGTTGAGCCTCGAACTAAACCAATACCAATGACGCAGTAATCACGATCAATCACTTTTCCTACAACACTGCTCTCGTGGTAACGCCATATGGTGCTAACGGCTCGGCGACACCAATCTATCTACCATTTGCACATAGTCAGACTGCAGGAACCTGTAATTTTGAAAAGCTTGGGTGCTCCCAAACGGCTTCTTATCTAGCCATTTTTCTTCTATTAGATATTATTCGAGACCATTCTCCGATAGCAGACTAGTTTCCGGCTGAAAATCTAAATATATCGGGGAATTCTCGTCTGTCTATATAGAGCTTATTCTTTAATGGGGACTAAGCTTCTTTCCTACTTCTTTTTTTAGATGGAGCAGAACTCCTGTACTAAGGATGGATGCTTTGATGATGGTAGGCTTGTTGTGCTTTTGCCCTTCTGCTTTCTTTCCTTACTTAAGTCTCATAACGGAGGGTCCACGTTAAACAGATTGGGCTCACAGAATACTTCAGGGCTGGAGTGAAGAGCCGCAAAAGCACCTGTCAGGAACTTTATAAAAAGGACCGAGAACTACATATGGTCTGAGACTAACTTCCTTGAAAAGAGGGAGACGAGTTATGTAGGCTGTGGCCGTTCAAGAAATGTAGCGGTTGCTCGACCTAAGCCGGTCAAAGAATCTATTATATGCCTGATATTGCCAGAAGACCGATGAGACTTACCAGAAGTTCAGTACAGAAAAGCAGGAAATAGCATATTAAGAATAAGAAACTTAAGATGTTCATCTCCAA
>CANYBF013391178.1:0-14537 GCA_948192965.1 Dalechampia spathulata
ACAACCACCATTAGGCTTAGAACGGGTCCCCATACGACGTCGCATGTTGTATCCCTGGCGGTGCAGGCACTGGCCTTCTTCTGGGGGCTGCTGTCTGTGTCGCGGGAGCATGTCCTCCTGGGTATGGGCCGGGTGTGACAATTTGGTATGCCCGTACCAAAATAGGTACGCTCGTACCAGCATAAAAACACTATTAAAAACTTACAAATAACTTAAATTGACTCACACATGACTCATACATCGAAACCTAGGGTCTAACACATCTCATCATTCCTTCTCCTTCTTTTCGTTTCCTTCTTTACCCTTTTACCCTTTTTCTTTCTTCCTTTCTCTTTCAGACCTCTTTTTTCATTCTTCTTTTTAAATCCAAGGTTCTCTACCTTATTCTAGTAAAATAAATCTTTTTTTCATCTATTTTAATGATTTTAAACCATTTAAGACTATTTTGTTTCCCTTTAATGAAAGTAGTGTTGTTAATCAAAAATTTTGGAGTGAAAATAGTATTTCAATAGCTCTCAAAATTATTTCTTGACCTAGCTTACCTAATATTCAAGATTTTTTATTTCTTTACTTGTTAAAATGGGTTTTTATGCTCTAATTCTCTCATAATGGATAGAAGATTTTTTTTACGAGTTTACATGTGATTCAAATATTTCTTCTCTAATCTATAATACTTTTCAGTGTTATCTGGCTTATCCTCTTTCAATGGCATCAATGTACCGATGTATTTAAAGTAAATAATTTTATTTTCCTTGATAAATTGTTTTATTGATCTTATTATTTTCATCTTCATTATTGTCTGTATCTTTTATTTTATTAGAGTACTTATGGTTGTAATTGTTAATTTTCCTTTATGAAAATTTATCTTATGTACTACTCACTTCATTTTGATGCAATGTATATTATTGGTTCAGAAAAAAGAAATATAACCATAATAGGAATATTAAATGTTACGATTTAGTATTCAAGTAATTAACAATATTAATTATTGAAAATGAGAAGTCTTGAGGAAATGAAAGTATGAAACATTAAAAGGTATAAAAAATAACTAAATTATATATGATGTATAGAGGATGAATGAGACATAAACATAAAAAGAATGTTGAATGTTATAATTTAGTAAGTACTTAATTGATAACATCTTTTTATAGAAAATAAAACATCTTGAAAAAAATGAATAGATGAAAATAAAAAAAGGATATAGAGGACTAATGCACTAAAAACTTAAGTTAAAAGTCATAATCATGAAATTGTTTAAATGTGTCACATAAGCAACTAAAGCTTGTAAATATATCATATAATAAATATTATTTTAAATTCATTTGATAATAATTGATAGTAATTTAAATTTTATATAACCTTTACATTCTTGATAGCAAATAAATAACCTCGATTAGAATTGATTTGTACTTCTCATATGAGTTTTACAAATAGTAACATCCTTCTTTACAATATTAATAAAATATTATTCATTAAAAAAAACTATATGAAAGGAAATAAGTTGTATTAAACTTCTTTTACATATTACTTTCTCATCATTGATAAAAAGATTAAATCCAAACTAATTAGTTTAAGATTATTTTTAAAATCAAGAGCTTCTTATATTCTACATATTCACACCCTAAAACTCAAATATTCTTTAGTTTTTATTTGGCATGAATTTGGAAAAATTAAATACAGGCGTGCTTGTCACATCCATATTAGCGACCCTAGTTGTGTTGCACTGTTGCATGTAAATTGATAGATGAATGTTAGGAATGAAATGTGTGTATGCTTGATGCATGTGAATGTGATATGTAAGAGGTGGCTAAGGATGCTATGAATGTGCATGACTTGTATTGATACACATGTGTAGGCATGTTTGAATGTTACTCCTAAAATGATGATGGTTATGTTGAATATGTTACGATGGAATGTGTATTATGATTGGGTTTTGGTTTAGGTACCTTGGGAGTGAGTTTTGAATGGTTTGTGGCTTGTAGGTTAGTGGTGGTACGGGTGTACGGGTTACTGTATGGGCGTACCAGGCATGAGAGTTGAGTGGCATTAAGTTCCTGAAGATTGTACGGGCATACCACTAAGCTATACGGTCGTACCAGCACTCGTAGGAAATTTAGCTTATCAGGAAGATTGGAGCAGTACGGGCGTACCAATAGGGGGGTACAGGCATACCGATGCTCGTAGGAAAATAGGGTATCAATAGATATCATTTGGTGTGGGTGTACCGAATTTGGTACAGTCATACATGACTTAAGTTTGACTTTTCAACGGATAAACACAAAGATTTTCTTACTTTTATTTCACTCTTATCTTTCTTAAACCCTTAGAAATAACAGAGTTAGAGTTCTTTATTGCCCAGAAGGTGTGAGAGCTTAAAGACGAAGGTTGTGATTGATAGAAATGGAAATGGAACTACAGGCTTACATTAAAAGTAGTATTGCTACAGGTTAGTGCTAGATGTAATGTTGCTTCTTTTCTTGTCTTAGGACCTAAGAAGGGTCCGGAGGGATGATGGGTTATGCTTCCATGACTGTATAAAGTTTATGTTTTCCTATGATGAGCATGGTACATGTATATGAAGCATTATGGACATAATATGTCATGAATCATACATGCATAATCATGGCATGCATCAAGAAGTATAAGGGGGAAGAAAAAAAGAAAAAGAAAGGAAAAGAGAGAGATGATAGAAGAGCTATATCCTCTAGACATACTGGGTCATACAGATGATAGATCCTCTTGAGGAATCATACAGTTTAATACCTTCCTTATGGGAGATGAGTCTCGAGACCTACAGTAAAAAAATGGGTTCATAGAACCACACAGTTAAATGCCCTCCTTCGGGAGATGAGTACCGGTACCTACAGGGATCGAGTATGGAAGGTAATGTGCACATTTATATAAGAGAAGAAGAGGGAATGGAAAGAAAAGAGAGAATGAGGGAGAATGCATAGCATGAATGCATTCTCATTTCATATATTGATAAGTGCAATGTATTCATTTATGCATTCCTTTATGTTCTTATTAGATGATGGCGTACTATGATTGTGTTATTGATTGAGAATGAGTGTTGAATATAATGATATGATGTGACGATGTTTAATGCCATTGGCTTGATTGTAGTGGCATACTCCTATCTGTTATTTTAATGTAGCTCTTTATTAATTATAGTGGCAGTAGTAGCAGTTGTTCTTGTGTTTATGTGGTGTAATCCCTTAAGGGAATATTTCTGTAAATGTATATTAAACAATGTAAGAATTGGTTAAATGATATATATATATATACACCGGATGTTTTCATACTATAGTAACACGAACTAATTTCTTGTATGAATGTGTGGAAGATATCCAGGGTATGTAACATGCTAATTAATGAACATCATGCTGCAAATTCCTTTACACTACTTAATACAAGAGTGTGTACCCATATGATTTTATTATAAGGTATAAGGTAGGATTGTATCCCTTGTAGTGTGAGTGACGGTTTCCTTATGGGAGATCGGTATTCATGTTACAGAAGCATGTTACTCCAGGTATGGGCTGGGCGTGACAGTGCTAAAGGATTGAACCCTCAATAAATGCACCTTGGCGACTGTGAATTCCTAAGCTCCTTGGAACAATTCACTTGGATGTAAAAATTAACTCTATTGGAAAGCTTAATGAAAATTAAGGAAGATTGATGAAATGATGAGAGTAACTAAAATAGTAAAGAAAATAGAAGCTAATTAAAGGAAATTTACTGTTAAAAATAAAACTTGCATTGGTTTCTCATATGAACAAGTTGGAGAATGGTAAAATCTTGAACAAAAAGAAAAGTACCCCACTAAGGTTGAGAGAATTTTAATTCTTGAGTTTTTGTTGAATTGTTGATTGATTGATCCCTTCTTTTTCCATCTCTCCTTCATTTATGTACCTTGAGGAACTTTTGCAAGATCTTCAATAACTATCCTATATCCCACCAGCCACGTTCCATATCTCCGTTTCTTCAAATTGTCAACATACCATTACTTTTGAGCCATAATTTCATTTTAGCTAAAAAATTAATTAATTTAACTAATCAATTATTAAGTTGGTCATTAATTAATCTAAAATCAATCAATCAATTAATTTAGCTAATTAACTAAATTGAGAAATATTTACATTATCCAAATTAATTTTAGGCTCAACAATTACCCCTGCATATGAATCGCTCAACCAAAGAGCAACCATTACGTATGGATTTTTTCTAATTTATAAACCTTAGGCCCTACTCATAATTTTACCTTTACCAAAAATTATTCCCATTTACAGACCTAAAGTGCAATTTAGTGATATGAACAATTGGTTCTAAGAGGTTTAGAATTCACAAATTAGGCTTTTGGAGGAAGAGGTCTAGAGAAGAAATAAACTATGTATGGGGCCCAATTCTTCAAACCCATTTCCTTTTCCACAGATAGACTTTGCAAGCAACCACCATGCCATTTTTACATCATCGAAACACCCAGAGACACTTGCTGGTCTCATACCGTTGCCTTCCTCCCCTGATCATGACTCGTAATCCATTGGTGACAACAGTTCCGACAACCTCATCTATTATGAAGCACTACTAGGGAATCTTACAACCAGCCATTCATCCCTTTTACTGAACATCTGGGCATCAATCTCCAGGCCTCCATAATACCCCATTCTCTTTCAATATCAATGTTAAGGCCAATCGAAAGCACTTTCCTATTTTTATCATACCACTGTCATAATATATCACAGCACATGTCAAAAGCATCCTATCCTTTCTACCATAAGTAAGTAATGAAAAACTCACTTTCTATTGATTGTTGGCTTGGATGTTTTATGTATTGCATGTAATTTAGTGACCAAATGGTTACTGCTTGTGTTTCAACTAATTAGCTTGTATTGTTTATTCCCTGTTTTTCTGATACATGCATGTTTCATCTCTTTAGTATGCTTTAATGGGTTTGAAGAGGAGGCTCCCTATGTGTTTTGATTCATGTTACCTATTGACTTTTTATAAGACTCGGTTGCTTTTGAACGGTTGCTCTAATGGTTCTTGAGGAATGCCAAAACATTGTTTGTTTACCTATAAATATTGTGTCCCTTTTTGTGAAGGAGATTAACTGTCGTTTGTCACTATACTCATTTTATACCTAAGGATTTAGGCTTCCATAATACTTGTAACTTATTTGCTTGTTGATGTATGCTTGTTCATCTGGTATGTCTATATTTGATATGCGCTATGTTCTGATAGGCATAGCGTGAGGAACCTTAATTTTTATGGAAATGATGAACTTGGTTCTTGACAACCTTTCACATTTGAATGGGATTTTAACTACCTTTGGTTTAGACATAATCTATTTAGCTTTTGTAACTAGGCCTGCTCTTCCTCTGATTGTTCTGTTGATTGATAATTTCTGAGAATGCTTATGTACTGACACCTACTCTGCATTGCTCGATACTTTGAACTAATGTAAAATGATGTTAACAATAAACAACATAATTATTAAAACCCTACTATAAGCATCAAGTTAAAATAATAAAATTGAAACTTAACTCTTAAATATTGGAACTAGAAAACTACTTTGAATATTCAATCAGGTGATAAAAGTTTAATCGACCATCATCCAAGTTGTATATCACCGCCAGATGCTAGCTATGAATCCTCTAGTTAGTTAACGCAAAGCTTAGAAAAGATAGCCAATTTCTCACCCACTTGACAACCACAAGGCTCTAAAAGATTCTAGCCTTTAAAGAATCAGACAAGAATTAAAACCAAATAACAAAGTTAACCATTAATCAGAATACCAAAAATTGATAAAGATCAATAGCTCAACCAAACAACCTTTGACATACAATCAAAAAGACTAAATTATACATTAATTGAGTCATGATATATAGCATAATGTCACTGGTATTAAAACAATGGCACATAGTATAACACCATCAGGAACCGAAGAATAGAAAAAATATGAACTGGTCCACTAAATGACACCTCATACAACATTTATATCCACATAGAGTGCTTGATTTTAATAAAACCACGTGACACCAATTCTACAGTTAAATATCCATTTTAAATTAGTCTATAAATGATGGTTACTCCACATAACAACAGACCAAACATGCAAAGGAATAAACTTTGATTTTTGGTATTGAGTCTGAGCTTTATGATCAAAGAAACAAAACACTATTTAAGATAAAGATCATAGCTTGTAAACATAAAGCTATACCTTAAGTAGTATCATGACTTAGCACACCTATAAAACCTTACTCTAAGAACTTATCACAAATCAAGATATACATCCATCTAAACCGCCTATCCCAATGTATATTACCATGCCTTAAAATGCTACTAAATGATTATGCAAACTATCAAGATATAGATTTTTAGTGGTAATTTGCAAAAAGTTAATCGGTTATCTAAAAAACCTATAAACGCACTTCAAACCAGACTCAAACAACTACACTATAACTTAAATTAAACCAATGATAATAAGTATAAAAGGGCTCATATTACACGTACATATGCAATATGATCTAATGAACACAAAATACATAGATTACGTAATTCTATGATGAGAAAGCATACCTGAACAACAAAATTCTACTATGACCTCAAGGAACGATTCCATGATCAACTTGCTTAATTGGATAATGATACATGAAAGACTTTTCGTAAGATCTCAACATTTAATTATTAAATTGTTCTCAAAAATTCTAAAGCATGATGAAATCCTAAGGATAATAGAATTCTAAAACAAAATAAAAATGTTAAAATTGATCTAATCTTAACTAATTCCTAAGGAAGTTTTAAAACAAAAAAAAAACTGTAAAAATCCTTCAGTTTACTACTATAGTAAAGAATCTTAAAAGAAAATCCAAACAAACAAAGCTTAGATAAACATGAGGAACAACTATTGCATATATTTAGTAAAACACTATATGCAAACAACATAAAATGTTAAAGAAATTTGACTATGTTAAATGAATTAACACTAACATTCATTATTTTAAAATTTAAAAACTTAACAAAGTAATTTTAAATCCTAGAAAATTAAGAGGAATAGAACATAAATATTTAAACATGGAGACTTAACTTTAAAATCTAAAATTCAAAACGACTAGCACAACTTTAACTTAATAAAAACATAAGGAATTCCACAAAATAAAAACAAAATAAATCAAAACTACAAAAAATGACTCAAAGCAACACAATAATAAAAAATAGTAAAATCCAAACTGAAACCGACCAGCTTTGACTAATTCTAACTGTAAAAAATTAAAAACATATATTACTTAAACCTATACCAACTGATAACTCCATACAAATTCAATAAACTTTGAACATATACAATATGATCCTTAAAACCACATACCTATTCATGTAGAGACTTACATGGTACTTCTTGATCTATAAAAACTTCTGAATATGTATTACATTTGAATATTATATTTTATCTACCTAACCATCTTCTTGCTCCTCTTTTTCAGTTATGGCATCTAGCTCGTCTTCGGCTGCTACACCTATCATAACTTCAACCCAAGCTCCCAAAGATTGATCAATCCTCATTGGTAAGTTCTAAACTCATGACACTGTACCCATTCATGTCCATGAACTAACCATGTTGTGATACTTGCCTCAGGTACCTAAGCATACAATATGGGTTTTAAGATAACACTTACCTCCTATGAATCCTGAACAAGCTACTACCAAGGTTAGTTGGAAACAACTGAAAATTGAATATAGCTCTAAGTTCTAGAACTCTGTTTAGTTTGATTCCTATTATTTTCCATTTCTAATAAAACTTGAACTCTTAGATATGTAATATGTTCTTATCGCATAACTAAACCCTTTCTAATTTAGTTAATATTATGCTATTTCTACCTTCTGAAAGTTGATGATGATCATAATATGTCTTTTTTGTTAAAATAGAATGTTCTCTATAGGTTTGTAGTATCCATGAGTAACCTCATCTCCAACTGCTAGTGATTCTATCTTTTCTCTGTTGATTCATTTGTATGAACTAGAAATCCCACTAGAATATAGTAATTATCTCCTTATTTGTTCCTACTACATAAGAGGTGACAAAATTCAATTGTCCTAAGGATCAACAAGCTTCCTTTCAACCATTAGACAAGTTCATACATTCCTATTCTTTTAACTGCATTCTATACCATCATGCTACTTTGATAGTTATTTTGTACTTTGTATTATGCTTGGTTGATGACCATATGTATGATACTAATTTTGGCTTTGGATGCATTTTTGCACGTCATTCACTATAGCCACAACCACGTGCATTTTTGCATTGTGTTTGGCCAATGACCATATATAGGATATTAATTTTGGCTTTTATCAATCACTCCACACAAGCACTCCAACCATGAATGTTTGTCTGCATCATATGAAATGTCATCTTACTTACCAGGTTCATAAAATTTGAAGACTAGTACTAAGGTATGACTTTGACTCTCTTCTTCTGTTGAGACTGCTGATATGTGACTGGTTTTAGCTTGGCATAATGCTTGTACATGTAATCTCTTATTGTCATTTAAATTTTTCCACTCTCATTAACAATTATCACTATCTTGAACGAATAAACAGGACACAAAAATAAAGTGGCCTGAGGCTAACTCTAATAACAATAATTTAATAAAAGTGGCCTTGAGGCCTACTTCCTAATAATGATGGTGGTTATCTAGCCTACCATCCACATACATAATATTTACAGAACCATAAATATGCTGTTAAAATAGAAACTACAACTAATCTGGGGCCATGAATTAGCCTATAGTTATAATTGGCTCATTTATTCTCTCTCTGTCTTCTTCTGTGTAAGCTCCTATAAAGTGGGATAGTACTTCTTCAAATATTTCTTGTTAATGTACCTTTTATGAGGGACACCTTCTAGACTAACAAGCTAATATGCATTCCCTTCCAAGACCTAATGTATCTTGAAGGGCTCTTCCCAATTAGGGGACCATTTGCCATACTCTCGATCCTTAACCCTTAATGGCAAAATAATCTTCCAAACTAGCTTACCCTTTTCAAATTTCTTCTTCTTAACCCTTTTTTAGTAACTTTTGGCTGCCTTCTTCTTTTGAGCAATCATACTATTATAAGCTTGAAGTCTAACTTCATCTATGCTTTCCAATTCCATCAACATAGCCTCCGTGTACTCAACTGGACTTAATCCATTTTGCTTCGCCACTCTCAATGAAGGCACCACCACCTCTAATAGCAAAATGGCATCATGACTATATGCTAAAGCAAAAAGAGTGATACCTGTGGCACTCCTCTTTGACATACGGTATACCCATAGGGTTTCTAATAAAATCTTGTGCCAATCTCTTAGGTTTTCCTCCAACATCTTTTCCAAAATTCCAATCAAGATTTTGTTAAATGTTTCAGCTTGCCCGTTCACCTGTACGTAATGGGGAGTTGAATTAATCAACTTGATCCTATAATCCTTAGTAAAATCCTATATTTCCTCCCCAGTAAACATCATTCCTTGATCTATATTAATAGTCTGTGGAATCCCAAATCGATGGATTAAATTCTCCTTTATAAATTGGATCATATCTTTCTGTTCCACCTTATTCATAGGCATAGCTTCCACCCACTTGCTGAAATAATTAGTAGTAACAATAATAAATGAATAACCTTTAGAAGAGGTAGGAAAAATTTTACCAATTAAGTCAATAGCCTATCCCTTGAAAGGCCATGGTTTCACTATTGAATAAAGCTCATCCACAGGCACTTTTTGAATGCTTCCATATCTTTAGCATTGAGTGCAACCTTTGGCATGTGAAATACAATCTTTTAAAATTGTTGGCTAAAAATAACCATGCCTTCTAATCAGCCACCTTATTTTAACTTTTGCCTGATGGGCTTCACATACTCTTTCATGTACTTGCTTCATGACTTCCATGGCTTCGGGAAAAGCCAAACATCTCAGTAGTAGGCCACCAAAGCCTTTCCTATACAACTTTCCTTCAAGTAGAACATAATTTAGTGCCTACATTTTCACCTTATAAGGGAACTTCTTCCATGAGTTAGTCAAGTACTTTGCAAATTTGGCTCTCCAATCTTCAACCAAATTGAACTCAACATTCAAACTTTCCACCTAAATTCCTCACTCTGAAATAGAGGGGTGGCTCCTTTTCTCAACAACAATGAGCCAATATATAAGTTCTTTCGACATTCTCAGTCTTGAGGTAACCTGCACTAGCTCATCAGCCTCCTAATTAGATTCTCTTGGCACATACATGAGCAACACTTCCTCAAATTGATCAAGCAACTGTACGGCTGCTGTAAAATAAGCTATCAATGATAAACTATTGCATTTGTACTCACCAAAAAGCTGTTTTAGGATCAATTGAGAATCACCAATGATCATGACTTCTTTAACTAAACTCTAAACTGAAGGATTAAGCTATCTTGGTCTTTTTTGGTGAGGTAATGATCATTCTAGCCCCTGATGTGTTCTCTATACTAGAACCATTAAACTTTAACTCCTAAGGTTGCTTATGAACACCAAAAATTGGAAGCTCAAAAGAATCATTCTACAACTCAGTGGAGCGATATCAGTAAGGAAATCAGCCAAAGCTTGCCATTTAACTGATTTCTGGGGATAATAGATTAAAGTAAACTCAACAAGCACTAAACACAATTCCCCTAACATGCTAGTTATAAGTGGTCTATTTAGCATGTACTTGATCAGATCTATAGGAGATATAATATATACTCGATTATCGATCAGATAATGGCATAGTTTAGTACACGCAAAGAACAAAGCCAAACACAACCTTTCAATATGTAAATACTTTTGCTCATTCATAGTTAGAGTTATACTAAGATAATAAATCGCCTGCTCATAACCCATGGAATTCTCTTGAGCTAATAGACAACCCATGGATTCACTAGCGGTAGAGATATATAACTTCAATGGTATACCCACTCTAGAGGGAATCATAACAAGGGGATTAGAAAGATACTCCTTTATCTTGTTAAAAACCAGCTAATGCTTTTCCTCCCATCTGAATTCTCATGACTCCTACAATTTCATAGATCAAAAAATTCTTTAGTTTTGCCTACAAGGTTAGATATAAATCTCCTTAAATAGTTCACCTGGCCCAAAAATTTCTGCAACTGCTTCTTGTTTATTGGAGGTTGAGTTGCCTTGATCACCTTGGTCTTATTTTTATCTATCTCCACTCCCTTGCTGTGAACTAAAAAGCTAAGGAAATTGCCTGCTAGAACCCCAAAGGCACACTTGCGCAGATTAAGCTTCAACTTATAAGTCTGCATCCTTTCAAAGGTTTTCCTCAAGTGCTCTACATGCTCCATAACCTTCTTAGATTTAATCACAATATCATCAATGTAAACCTTTAAAATGTTCCTAATAATGTCATTGAAAATAGCATTCATCGCTCGTTGGAATGTGGCTCTAGCATTTTTAAGATCAAATAACATAACAAGCCACTCAAAAGTTCCAATCTAGCCCATACATCTAAAGGTTGTTTTATGGGTGTCTTCTGTAATCATTATTTGATTATAACCAGAAAAATTATCTAGGAATAAGAGCAGCTCATTCCTAGAAGCGACATTAATCAACATGTCTACCATAGGCATCATATATACATCTTTAGGAGTAGCCAAGTTAAGGTCCCTGAAATCAATATAGACATGCAGTTTTCCTTTTTTTTTTATAACAGGGATAATATTAGAGAGCTATTGAGCATACCTTGTAGGCCTTATAAATTTGACTTTAAGCAACTTTTCAATTTCTTCCTTCACTTTAAGCTTCCTTAGACATTCTTATAACTGGCTGTTGAAATGGTCTAAACTCAGGTTTAATAGGCAACTTATGCTCAACAACATCTCTATTAAAACCTGATATTTCATTATAATCCTAGGCGATACGGTCTTTAAACTCCTTTAACAAGGCTATAATTTGTTGCTTCAGATCCTCATTTAATGTAAAACTAATGTATGTCATCCTTAGGGTGTCTAATAAACCCAAGTTCACTTCTTCCAATGGATCCAACACCACTGGACCCTCATCCTTGAACTTGTAAGAGGTCTACTTGAGATCTTCCATCCAAATTTCCTCCACTTCTACATCATCATCTTCATTTTCAAAAATCACCTCAGCCCCATTGACACCTTCATTTTCTCCCTTTAACCATTCCAACAATTATTGTACCTTCCACTTCCATTAAGCTGCTATAGCTATGACTATTTCTTCTAGGGAGTACTTAATCATTAACCTCCTCCATGGTCATAATCAGACTCATCGGCCGATAAGGCATGATGTCCATGGGTGTTAATTCTCCATGTGACTGTTTATAAAGGGACCTCATATCTTCTTCCTATATATAAATGAATTTAGGTCTGCCATTCTTCTTTCTTCCATAAAACTTGATTGGCATGTAATAAAGATCATAAAACTTAGCATCCACTGCATCATAGTTTACAAGTAACTTTACAGGCAAAATGCCTAAAGTTTTAAACACTTCTCCATTGAAAGTTGAAACTTGCACATTTGCTCAATCAAATAATCTTCTGTGTGTCCAAGATGATGCATCATAGTGGATGGCATGATATTCACAACTGAATCGTTGTCAATAAGCACCCTGGACATGAGTCTTCTATTCATGTTCGCCTTAATTTAAAGAGGCTTGATATGCTTGGTCATTTCCTCCCCTGGCTTTTCAAATACCACTCTTTTGAGCTTTTGAGGATAGGACACTTGAATTAAAATTCTAGTATAATATTCTGCTGTATTTGTACCAACTTTATGAACCTTAGGAGCTTCTACCTCTTTCCTCCTCTACATAAACTCACATAGCAAGGTTATCACATTAGTGGTAGAGTTTAGGGTAACAGGAATACCTTCAACTACTAATAATCCACTATCTTTGTCACATCTTTTGGCTGCGTAATATGCTCCCGTAGTATGATTATTAATTCTCTAATCAGAAAAGTAATAATCATTCTACAAAGGATTCCATACATTCTTAATTAAGTGCAGAAATTTTTTATATATTTTTTTATTATTATATGTATTCAATCTTATTACTAAAATCCAATTCATTTAACACTCCCAGGTTTAACATACATTTATACTTAAGTCATTACCGCATTAACATTATTGTTATACACACATTATTATTTTACATATTTAAAAGTCATCATACGTTATTAATTATATAATTAATATTACCATCACCATATTTAATTTACTGTCAAGGGCTTATTTAGTAGTTGCATGACTATTTGCATAATTAGAAGTCTTTAAGAATTCAACTATTACCAATAGCTCATTGGTATGTCTAGCTATTGCCACTAACGTTCTTGTTCTACAGCTTTACTTGGTTCTGCATTTATCAATTGACAAACACTGAGTATAAAACTCAGTGGTGCTAGTATAACAAATATAACAAATATCGTAAGGAATAACATCTCAATAAATATCAAAATATCATTTAACATATCAATCATATTATCAAATTATCATCAATATGTACCATTTTAATAATCATCATATAAATCACTATTCATGATTCTTACCTTAGCAGGATAAATGCTTATGCATATATACCATTTCATTAATTTATTCAACCATTTTCAAGTGTCATCATCATGTATATGAATAGTGAATATTTATGAGTATGCATTTATGATATGCATTCTTCCTCATTTCTGTTAATTTCTTAAATATACGCATTTACTGGATCTTTCATTTATCATTTATCAGTGGTACCATAGTCAAATCTCATTTAATACTTAACTCTTGAATTTTCATTCTTTGCATATCATATTCCCTTTTTATTTAATTCTTATAGGAATTTATAACATTTACCTATTATAAATTATATAACATTTTTCCCATATCAAAACTTTTCTCTTCTCCTTATTTCACCATGAAATGTTATGCCATGTTTCATGATTTATGCATTATGGATATGTCATGATTAACAAATATAATAACATATCTTAATTTAATTATGTAATGTTATTGCATTATCAAACCTTTGCCTCTTGATCAATAAATGATCGAGGACTTCTAAACAAACTAGTACAAACCTGGTATGTCATTTCTTTTGTTAATATCCTTGGATGATTCGTGAGGTTTATCCACTAATTTACCTAATTCACAAATCAATATTTATCTTTTATTAATATATTTCATTTCATCATTAATCGTTCTTATAATTACATATCATTATATTACTCAATCAAAAAACAATGTTATCCACTTATCATGTCATAACATCATTTAAGAAATCATGTTAATATTTATAAAAGTATTTTCTATTCCTTTTTACTTAACTAAGACTGTATTTATTTTATTATTTTAGTAATAAAGTTTATGATACTTTAATACATTTAAATAGTAAACTTATTTAAATTTCTTGATAACATCTCATTTTATGATATTTCTGTTTATTACACCAAACAGTAACATCCCATGTGATTATATCTTTACTTATTTCTTATTTAATCACATAATCAATTAATTAAATAGTAATATAATAATA
>CANYBF013391217.1:0-10867 GCA_948192965.1 Dalechampia spathulata
CTAGATTATGTAAAGTATCTATGAAAATTAAGTAAAACAAGGATAAAATGAATGAATAAACTTTAAATATGCAATTCATGAATGAAATGTAAACATGATAGAAACATATGCAAATCATCATATAATATGTTGCTAAACTTACTAGAAATGCATGAAAACATGATTAAAAATGATTACTTAAGCGTGAAAAAAGACATTGATAATGCAAATTATCAAGTGTCTTGAATAAAGGCACATTCTTAGTCATTCAAATTTACTAAACTTTTTCGTACAAATAAATATTAAAGATAATTTTGTAAAATAAATCTTACGAAAAAAATATAACTATTTTAAAAAATAAATTATAAAAGAATTATTTACACATTAACTTAATATTTCTCTTCTTTCATTCAAATGCCTATCTTTTCATAAAATTCTTTGATTTATAATTTAATTGAATAATGTTCGAGAAAAAAAAGACAAATGAATCTCTTTTATGTGCAATTCATTTTGCCTATAATGATCAAATGGGCTAATTAGAAACTTGTTCAAGTTTCCAAAACTTGTTCAAGTAATTGTTTCTATGACAAACAAATTTGATCTCTAAGGTATTTAAATTAAAAAAATATATATGATCATTATAAACTTAAGCAAGATATATGCTTCAATTAAGAAAGCTATATTTTTTCGAAGAAACTATGAGTTCTATAGATAAAAGTTGGAAATATATGAATTCAAATTTTAGATGGATCATGATAAGTTTCAATTGAGTAGAGATTTTTGAGGATAGTGATGGTGGTAGATTGTGGAGTGAGCTTGAAGATTGGATAGTTATGGATATTCATACATGAATATGCTATAATACCTTACTTTAATTATATTTGTGATGAAGTAGTTTGGAATACCAAATCAATAATTAAATTATGTTTTAAGATGATATTATCAAATTTGGGCGTAAAGGGAATCACCAAGACGTACCCTTGTACCAAAAAAACCTTATACTCCCTGAAAGAAAAACAAAACACGAGCAGGCAAATAAACAGGAAGAAAAAGACAGCCATCGAGTTCACAGGAAAGTGTTCTGCCTCCTGAGACGCATATCCTTTCATTGGGCAAGAGACTATACTGTACATCCTATCTAATTAAAGCCTTCTCACGCCGTTATCCATAGGGTCTACAAGTGGACGCAAGAGCCAGGAGCCCGACATCACAACGCCATAGAAACAAAATAGAAACCATTGCAATTTCAAAAAAGTGCCCCAAGTTTTGGAAGTAAATCTAATTCATAAGATACAAGTCAACCACCATGTCGAGTAAATCCGCAAAAAAGAAACCATTTTCATAAAGACCAACCCCTGAATAAACACCATTCCACCGACCAAATATCATACAAACTCATTATCGACAATCAGTATAATGCCAATCACCACACCAAATCACTGGCGACACAACACTCAACAAAATACAGTCTTCTAGATTAGATCAGCAACATTCATCGGCATTTCATCGATCTGGGTACTGTAGTACTGCTCTATATCTCTTAAAATCTTGATATCATCACTTTTTACGAAATTTATGGCCACACCCTGACAACATCCAAAACTCAATAAATAGACAGTAAATGGATAAGCAGGTTGCATTCTAGGAGAAATCAAAGTGGAGTGATTATAAATAAGAAATAAACTTGCATAGGTTAATACTAAAATAAAATTGCACAATGGAAAACAAACAAACAAACAAACTTCATACCTTGCGGCCAAAACGTCCTGACCGACCAATCCTATGGATGTAAAGCTCTCGATTGTTTGGAAGATCATAATTAATCACCAAAGAAACCTGAGGAGAAAAGAAACTGGCTCTTTAAATGATACAACAAAGCAGAAAATGTCTTCAGGCTAAAACTACAATGAAGCAAATTCAAAATGGTACAAGACTAATAAAATTAAGAGACAAACAGATGCAGATAATGTAATCGAGCTTTTTTTTCCCCAGTTGATAGATATAGACATTTGCAGGTTACAATATAACATAAGACGGTTACAAGATGAGAAATTATATAGACATGTACCACAGCCAAATTCTAGATGCAATCCACTATATGAAATCTATTACCGAAAGATAACTACAATATACTTTCCATAAAATGAACAACTACAAAGCAGATAATGATTACAAAACAAATAGGATGGCTTCTAGTTAGCAAGATGTTCTTTCACAACAATAGTAGATAATTACAACTGAAATTTACTTCCAAAAATAAAAGCATCCTTCCAAGGACCAAAAAAGAAACTTAAAGCTATTAAAAAGACAAAAAGAGTACATATGGCTTCTGTTTTCTACATCCATGGCAGTGGAAAATCAACTTCAGTAACCGGTACACAAAATGTGCACAGACCAATGAATTTATGGATTTGGATAATTCTATTATTAAATTTTAATTTGTAAATGCAACTTGACTTGTAACTGCAAGGTTAGATGTGCTAAAGGTCTTAAAAGCAATATCCCTTCATGCATGTCATAAAACTGAGCGAAGATAATAAAGCAAAAAACAAGAACTGAACTTGCCTGCTGAACATCAAGACCTCGAGCCCAAACATCAGTAGTTATCAGGACTCTAGTTGTACCAGACCGGAACTCTCCCATAATTGCATCTCTCTCCTTTTGAGGCATGTCACCATGCATTGCTGAAACGGTAAAATTATTGCTCCGCATCTTCTCAGTTAGCCAATCCACCTGTCCAAGGTAGAAATCATTAGCATGTTTAAAATCAATAAGAATAATAAAGTCAACTAATTTCTCAACATTCATTAACAGCACCTATTTTCTCAAGGAGACCACCATTTGCATAACAAAAACATGGAGAACAAGTATTTCTAAACTACAGAGTCTTCACAGCTTTTAAGGAGGATAATAGTCCCATCATCAAAAGCTTGTTGATTTCCCTTATTTCTAAATTAGCCTTTCAATAAAAAGAAAATTTCCATCTAAGACGCCAATCTCTCATTTTGGCGTTTTAGAACATGTACCAGAGCTCTGTAGAACCAACTAGGATGAGTATCCTATACATGGTACTATGCTAAAAAAAAAGAATCAAGTATGGTTTAATCTACAACCACAAGTAAATTAGTTCTAACGGGAAAAAATCACTCAAAAGTGTAGAGATAGAGTATGTATAGAGGGCTAAACATCTATTCATTCTTAGTGTAAAGTTTTCTTCCATCCTTCATTAATGAGTAATTGTATTTATGCACTTGCATATTTAAACTTTTAAATAAAGTTGTAGATAGAAGGAAAATATGGAAAAAGAGAAAGAAAGAAGGAAAGTAAGACTCAGAAGAAAAGAAATATAAACAAAATAAAAGAGGAACAAGAAAGGAAAAGAAGGGAAAATAAAAACCAGAAAAAGAAAGAAAAGAAGGGAAGCAAAAGACATGAGTCAAGAGAGGGGAGGTAAAGGAGGAATAAGACAAACAAAAAAGAAACAAGATTGAATATGACAACTGCAATTTTACATACAAAATAATGTGTCTCAATTTTTTGTGGAATTAATTAACAAATTTTACTTACTCTAACAAGCTATGGATGTAATTATGATTAAATTCCACAGAATCAAATTCATAGAATAACAAAAGGATGTTAACCCATTGAACAGACACATTTGGAAGTGCAAACGAATTCTGTAGGATTTCATGAAATGCAATTCTAAATGTATCCTGGAACAATATCAAAGCTCTGCTGCAGATTTCACATACAAACGTAATAATATCATTTCTGATTGTAGGGGGAATTGATCACCTTTCGTTTTGTGTTGCAAAATATAACTGCTTGAGTAATGGTAAGAGTGTCATAAAGGTCACATAAAGTTTCAAATTTCCAATCTTCCTTTTCTACAGCTACAAAAAATTGCTTGATGCCCTGTCATAACAGACACAGCAAAAAAGAAGTAACGTAAGTTGCAACAATGCATCTTCCAAAAGCTCAAGCATAGCTCAAACAAGAATGTACCTCCAATGTCAACTCATCACGTTTCACAAGAATCTTTACAGGATCTGTCATGAATTTGCCTGTCATCTCCAAAATTTCATTTGGAAGAGTTGCAGAAATCAAGACAACCTGCAAACATACATACAAATTCTGAATAATCATCCCATGGTACCCATTACTACACTGATCTCCTATCTCAGCAAGCAGATATAAATCCAATATCATTCATAGCACATCAACAAACTTGAATTCAGAGTAATAAGACAAACATTGCTCAAATAAATTACAAAAATAGGTGCAATAACTCAACTTCTGCCTCACGAGGGAAACATCATTTTTGCAGCCTCAAAACTTTCATACCTCAAAAACATGTGGCTAATTCCAAAGCTTGAGAGCTTGGGAATTGAAATAACATACACATAGCATAAAAGAATTTCTGAAGTTTCTGTTTATTATATTGGATGAAATCATGGAAAAATGTTTAAAATGGAACAAATACCAAATATAACTACATGGCAGCAAAGGGATGTAAACAATTTCAAACATGCATGTGGAATACATGAACAAACTAGTAAAAAAATACATTACACAGGATAGAGGATTAGATATTAGAAAGCACCTGAAGTTCTGGAGGAAGATATCTGTACACATCATAAATTTGATCTTTAAACCCTCTGCTCAGCATCTCATCGGACTCATCCTAATAGATCCACAACAATAATAAGGAACTCCAACCAAACTCAAAAACCAAATGCTTACACACTTAAGGGCATCATGTTTGTGCATACTAGACTAATGTGCACAACGCACCATACCTAATAGTGTATAATACAGAAATAAAGCAAGAAGTTACAAATGCATGTGATGAAATCATCAACTCACAAGAACTAGTAACTTGATGGCTCTAGTACGCAATGTCCTCCTCTTTATCATGTCACAAACTCTGCCTGGAGTTCCAGAGACTACATGAACACCATACTCAAGTTTCCGAATGTCCTCACCTACACTTTTGCCTCCAATACATGCATGTGCTTGAATATTAATGTAATCACCAATTGCCAAAATCACTTTCTCAGTCTGTGCTGCCAGTTCCCTTGTAGGTGATAAAATCAGTGCCTGGACCCTGTATAACCCAAACCAACATGATTGTAAACCAGCTGAACCACAAAAATACATTTTCCACACATTTCTCCCACAACTGATAGAAAATCACTACGAGCAACCTTATCACATAAAGAAAACTAGAAATCTGCCAGTAACAAGGTAAATTCAATTCAATTCTTTTACAGGTAACTTAAATTCATGGACTCAGAGCTCAACATCCAGCAACAGCAACAACAACAAACCCACCCTATATGAAGCTCGCAAGAGTTTAGATTACCAATCGCAAATCCTAGAGATTAATTTTAAAAAGATTTAACGTGAGTCCTTCCCAAACCTGCAACGAATACAGAATCCTACAATGACCTGAGATCAGTGTTTATGATGAGTAATAGTCTTGAACATTTGTGTTTTTACTACTAGCAAAACAAAAAATTGCTTTGAAACAAAAACACAATCAGAAGGTAAGATTTTTCTAAAAGCAAATGAAGGCAAGTTTTAGCAGTTAAATTAGAGTTTATAATTGTAATTTGTTCAGGAGTAGATCGAATGTAACTGAAGGTTTAATTTGAGATTTTGTTTGATTTGAAGCTGTTAAGAAGAATACATTACATAACCACCAAATACCTTCCAAAACCCTAAATCGGAAGAGGGCCTCAAGCACAATCAACTAACAGGTGGAGAAAAATTCTTTAAGAAATTCAATTAAGAAGTACAACATACTAAGAAACAAACATAATTTATCAATTAGGGTTTTGCAAGAATTGAAAAAAATAAAGAACGTACTCTCTACTAGACGTATCAACGAGTTGACAAACAGTAAGAGCAATCATAGAAGTCTTTCCGGTCCCAGACTGAGCCTGAGCTATCACATCTCGGCCTTTAATTATTGGCATAACGGCTCTCTGTTGGATTGCGGAAGGTCTTTCAAAGCCATACGCGTAAATTCCTCTAAGCAGATCGTTCTTTATGCCCATCTCGTCGAAGCTCGCTACGGGTTCAATTCCTTCGGTTGTCTCGAAGACTAATTTATCATCCTCCGCCGCGGCCCTTCTGGCACTCCGCCCCGCCGGAACCACGCTTGTCGCCATTGCGTTTCAGAGGTTCAATTTCTTCGTGCTACGTTTTAAGATGACGCCTATAGTATTGTTTATTGATAGAATGGCTGTGAGATGCGCGTGGTTTTAGTTGGAAAAGTTAGGGTTAAATATTAACGGTTTATTTTTGGGGAAACGAATTAGGGTTAGATATTAGGCTCCCTTATAGTGGTACCCTTTTTTTGCTTAAAAAGAAAACAACGTAGCCAAGGGCCTCTAAACAACTAACAATCATTCGAAATATTTAATTTAAAAAATTAAAATATCAAAAAAATAAAATAAAATAATAAACACTGAATAAATATTCTGTTTGATTTACAAATTTATCCTACTAATGATCATGTATATTATTATATAACATGATTTTTATATTTTTAATCTGATAAAGAACTAATAAAAAAATTTAGTTATTTTATTTAAAAATATAATTAAAATATATTATTGTTTTAATTATGAAAAAAATTATATTATTATTAATTATTTTATAGTTTTTGAAATAAAGATTTAACTTGTTGATATTTTATAAAAATAATAAATTATAGATAAAATTCAATAAATTTTATTATAAATAGATAGACTCGTTTATTAAGTGGATTTAAAAAGAAAAAATGGTTAGATTAATTTGTAATTAACTAAAAAACATACGTAGTTTGGAATTGGATAATGAGTTTTATATAATATATTCTTAATTCTATTCTCTCATTTTCTTACCAAAATTAGTGGTTTTAGTTAACTTGATATTACGATGATAATGATAAAAAGTTAGTAAGAAATTAATGGGCATATAAATACTGAAAGTTGAAAATATTACAATATTATTTTAAGGTGCATGTGGCACACCATCAATGAAGTTTCATTTTTCCTCTTACTAATTTATTCCTCAGCAAATTAAGAATTTTCATTATTTATTTATTAATTAATTAATTATTTAATATTATAAATTTTTACTTATTTTGACTAAAAAAGTTATATTTATTTTTGGATGAGGTCACGCATCATAGGATGATGCATATGCACACAAAGATTGCTCCAATTGGTGAAGTAGTAGGCAACGTGTCGATGGTGGCAGATTTAATTCAAGATAATCCAAGGAGATGGAACATGGAGTTAGTTGACCAGATCATGTCCAAGAAAGATGCTAAAATAATAATACTAGTGGATAATGCAGTTGATATGAATAGACTGATATGACATCATGGTATCAAGCGAGACAAAAGACCCATCAATATGGAAGGGACTAGTAAAATTCTTTATATGGAATGTGTCTGATATGTGGGGAAGAGGTAGAAACGATGTAACATATGAAAGTAAAGCCTTACACTAAATAATGTGTACTTGTTGGGGAATTTGGAAGATGCGGAATGATAGATTATTCAATGATGAAATTCCAAATCCATACAAGGTAGCGACCAAGACCGAAAAGGAAAGTAATAAAGAAACCATTCAAGGAGAAGAGCAGCAAAGTAAGGAGTCTTTAAGAGAGGAAGGAAGAAACAAAGTGTAGAAGCCATTGAGTGAAGGGTTTTACAAGATCAATTCTGATGAGGATGTGCGATTAATCAATGGGAAGGAAAGAAACACATTATGTTGTAGAAGTGACTTTTAATCAAGTGTAAGTAATGAAATACCCTCTTTCAATGAATATATATATATATATATATATCTATGATTGGATCTTGATTCTACCAACTCCACACGATGACAAGGAAATGAATGAATTGAGAATAACGCATGAAAGTATTCAAAAAGAAATCAATAGTCAGAAACGACATGCCTCCTATAAGGTACAAGCAAATGGAAAGATGATAATAAAAGCCAAAGGCAGCAAGCAATGCGAGCCAGAAAACTATTAAGTACCAATAGATATCAACTAATTAAATTATTTCCAGAGGATTGTGGTTTCAGCAATTATTGAAGTCACAACATATGGATCCATGTTTGAAGCTGGTCTCCTATCTTCAAAATAACCTGTCAACCGTAAGAAAACAAGAACCACGGATGTAATCATGTCCAAACAATTATTTTCTTATAAATTTTTATATATATTTAATTTATCACTGAAAAATTATAAATTTATTAATAATATAATAATAAATGTGACCAAAGAAATTAAAAAATAAAGCTCGCCTTTTCCATTTTTCTCGGTTTCACGGCCAAGACGAACAGATGCCCCTCTATTGGCAACTCCCTGCCAGATTTCACACATATACAAGTATAATATTTAGAATACATGCTGCTATTAGCTAAAACTTGAAAACTTATATTATAAGCACAAGTCTGCTGGATTCTTTTCTTTGTTCAGAAGTAGAAAAGTAGGTTGGAAATACCCAGGAGAAAGTGTTGATGTCAGCAGTCTCATGGAGACCTGTCAATCTTTTCTCGTTGCCTTTACCATAGGAAGCAATATGCTCCTTGTGACGCAGACCCAGTCTCTCTATAGCCTTCTTGATTACATCAATTCCACCATCATTTCTCATGGATTTGGTACTGATTCCACATTATCAAACCCAAACCATTAGAAAAATATTGCCATTAACGGCAGCTTCACGTCTTAACGAATGCAATACCTGTAGTTGGTGTGTGCACCAGCTCCATTCCAGTCACCCTGATATTTAACCAAACTAAGTGAATATGTTAAAGATAAAAAATTGTTTCTTAATGCATAATATCAATGGAGAAACCTTTTTAAGATAGAAGAAGGAATGTTAATGTGAGATTGTAATCGAACTGACCTGAACTGGTTTCGGGTCGAAAGAAAGGACAACCCCTGCAATTTCAGTGATTCGCTGTTTCAACAAGTAAATAAGGTTAGCAAGATTAATCACTGAAGAAAACAGAACGCAATATACGATGCTAATTCCGTTAGCATACCTCAAGAATGTAGCGAGCCATCCATAGTTCATCGCCGGCTGAAATCCCAACAGCAGGGCCAACTTGAAATTCCCACTGTTTATCATTCGAAAGAGAACTCGCCAATCAGATAAGCTTAACTTAGCGATGATCAAAGTTGTGTCGTTTACAAGGGAGAAGATTGAGGCAATAACCTGGCCAGGCATAACTTCACCATTGGTGCCGCTGATATTGATGCCAGCGTATAAACATGCCTTGTAGTGGGCGTCGACGATATCCCTGCCAAAGGCTTTGTCGCGTCCTACTCCACAGTAGTAAGGGCCCTGAGGACCTGGGTAGCCACCAACTGGCCATCCAATAGGCCACTTTATATCCTTCTGGAGGAGAGTGTACTCCTGTTCTATCCCGAACCTGATCATATCAAAAACCATATGGATTATTTGCAATAACATGGAATTTATAATATTTTCATTTAAAAATATTTTAATCTTCAATTTCAATATGTGTACATAAATATAAACGTAGATTCATTATTAGATTTTATTTTCGTTATTTATATAAAGAGAACAAGAGGTGAAAGGTAAAAGAAATAAGGAATACCAGGGCTCCTCCTTGATGACGTCAGGATGGCTGAAGATTTTGGCAGCATCGAACCTTTTGTTGGTGGGAATGGGCTGCCCTGTTGGCGTGTAAGCATCGCACATCACCTGTTCACGGTTGTCAAAAATTCAAAGCAAAAATATCCAAAACAAGTTAAAGCAGTCGTTTTTATTCAAAAAGAATTGCAAATACGATCAAGATTAAAGTAAGTAATTACCAGTATATTGTTTCCTCTTCTAAAGGGATCTTTAAAGATAGCCTGGGGGCTGATCCAGTCATGTAAAAAAAGGAAACGGGTCAAATCCCAAACTGAATCCTTAATCAGATTTTCGGGTCAGGTAGGATTCTTTGAGTATATGTTATATCATTAAAGGCAGAAAAAATAAGAAAACACTCAGAGCTCTCGGCCATAATCGATTGTAATATATTACGTACTGCAATTTGACTTCGCTATCGTCGCCGGGGGCTTGCTCTGTGCTGGAACCATCGTAATTCCACCTGGGAAGTTTTGACGGATCGCTCACTGGTCCAGACAAAGTCTGAAAAACCATAAAACCCATCAAGATTTATGACATATGTATATGCATGATAAATGGGAAGGAATTGCAGGCTGGGAGACCCACCCTGGCTTTGCTCCTTAAGTCCAAGCCTGATCCTCCAATCCTGAACAAAACGCGAAAGGGAAAAGAGGTTACGGAAAGCGGAAGAAAAAGTAGAAATTGAGTAAAGGTGTTGCATACCATATATATTCAGCGATGATCTTTTCAGTGCTATCAGAGAGATTGATGTTGATTAGATCGTTAAGCAGAGACATGGCTAATACATGCACCCACTGATTCCAGAAGGGAGAGAGAGGACTGGGACGTCTGTGTTTGTTGAATAAATAGCAAGTGAAGTGTAACTGATCACCGGTGAATAAGGACAGATGATATGTTTCTTATATATCAATCCTGTGAACAACCTTGACATTAAAATAAAATTTTATAAAAAATTTTAAATGTATTTTTAATCAAAATTGTAATTTTTTTGTTATTAAAGAAATTATTATTGAAATTTATATTATCAAAAACTAACATAATAAAACGTATTAAAAATAAAATAACAAAATTCCATTGAAAGTTATCTTATAATTTTTGTAGAATACAACTTGGCTTTTTATGCTAACTGCGTTTTGTAATTTTTTTAATAATTTATTGTTTATTTAAATTTTAAATTATCTATTAATTTTAAATATTTTAAGATAAAAATTAAATCAA
>CANYBF013392762.1:0-17025 GCA_948192965.1 Dalechampia spathulata
AAAAAAACACAAACACAATAAAATTCAATTTAGAAATAAAGAATTGTATAGATCCTTTGTAGAACATGTAATGATTTCCTTGTTTTAGGAGATTATTAACTGTTTTACGGGAGCGTGTTACACCAGGTTAGGGTGTGACAACACTACACAAGTTATGGAGACTCAATTAGGTGATTATGCAAAAGGCAAACATACCACATGGCTCATGGATGATTATACAAAGGAGAAGCCTACCACAAAAGTCGTCGGGTGATCTATGAGTAAGCATATGCAAGTACATAACTCATGGCGCAAAAAAACAAGACCATGAAATTAAAAACTTTGCACTAATAATGCTAACAATTTGACATGAGTCATCAAGCTAAATCAATTGATTAAATAATTGATAATAATAACTATATAAATCAATTGATTAAATTTTGAAGAAAAAATGAAGATTGATGAAATCAAATCAAAATAAATTCATCCAAATCATGCATTACAATATCATAATGAAAATTCAATAAGTATGAAAGTACTATTTTTTTGAATAAAACTTAGAATGAATTGAATTTCCAGCAACTTAGTACATCCATTAATGAAAGAAAATAGAGTGGCCGCCACTTTTTATGTACCTAGCTACTAATAATAATTATTAACCTAACTTTTATTCATGCTAAGAACTTAGGCTTGTCTACATCAAGCTCTAAGTCAGTGAATAAAGGCTTAAGGCTCACATGGATTAGCTAACGCAAAGGGTGAATCTCAGCAGTAACTCTAGCTTCTTCCCTTTCACTAGAAACTCTTGTCTATCTATCCTACCGCTGCATAAATTTTCATATTGCCATTTTCGCAATATTATCTATGCACATTGTCTATCTATCGGTTTGCGCAACCCCCTACATCATTGATTAAACCAGGTTATAGATCACTTGCTCACCACGTCACTAAGCACTTTCAGTTTGCTTCAGCAGTGGAATTTATCCCACAAATCAGATCATCGAATCACACTATCAGATCAAACAACAATAACACATAATTTGGCGAGATAATATTTGCAAAAACCTAAATAAGAAACCACCCGAGTATTGTAAACAGACATTCTTGCACTGACAATCATTACACTAAAATTCCCTGTCAAATTAGCTCTTGCGACAGGGAGGCAGAGATTGGGAGATGTACAAGGCCAAGGGAGAAGCATTTACAAGCGTCGGCAAAGTACCTTGTCAATGTTCTCGAACTCGGAAACTCCAATGCAAAGCTTCAATCATTGTTCGGCAACTCCTTCAACGCAAGCAAACTTCAACGCAAAAAAAGCAAACGCCAGCAGTTCCCGTAGCAACAAAGGAAAGAGAAGAACCAATGCAAAAATAGATTGAAAATCGCAAGAACTATGATTCGTGAATTTCAATTTCAAAGAATAACAGGAAGGAAATTAGGAAGGGAAGGGAGGATCGATAGATGGAATTAGGGTTCCTGAAGAATTCTGAAAAGGGAATTAATTCGGGGAATTAGGTTGCCTGATGTAAGTCACTCTAAGGATCAAAACGACGTCGTTTTGATCTTTTACAAAACTACGTCGTTTTGGTCCTTTACAAAATGACGTCGTTTTGGTCCTTTCCAAAACGACGTCGTTTTGATGCAAACTCAATTTTTCTATGTAATCTATCACTATAATTTATATTAATTAATTTTTCTTAATTAATTATAATATCAATTTTTTGGTTAAACCTTAATATTAATAATATACTTTTCTATTTATATTTTGAAATATATATATATATATATATATTTCAATATATATTATATATACATACATTGAAAAATTATATACATTAATAATTTATACATTGCTACGGATTTAGCTACGAAAGTATATTCCGTAGCTAAATTGTGACGGATTTAGCTACGGAATTAATTCCGTAGACAAGAAAATGAAATCATAAAACACAAATGGAGGATTGACATGTACTTGGTTGTTGTTATATGATTCAAAAAATACATATAAAGTTCAATTATGTATGTTATTAAATGAATCATTACTTTAAGATATATTTAGACATTGTTTGAATCAATTTTTTTAAGGAATTTATTTTATTTGTAAATAAATATTGATCTGTATATTTTTTTGTATTAAAAATTTAAAATTAATTTTGATCAAACATATTTATTTGAAATTTTATTTTCATAGGACAAAATGCATTTTAATTCTCTATTAAAGGAAGCTATTGAGTCCAATATTGTTGAACAAAATGCTGAAAAATGTTTTTAATTTAAAAAAATTGTTGAAAGAATTTTCACTCATTCAAGTGTGTTGACTGACAGATTAAATTGAACCATCTTAAAAACACCAGCAAAGATCTGCATCGTTGATACATTCTAAGAATGTTATGGATTATTCCTTGTATTTGAGATACCGTCTTTGCTCATACAATATTTCTTCAGATTAACGATAGTGATAGTTTTTTAGACAATATTATACTCAAATTCCATGAAATAATAACTCTAACAGATCTATTATATATAAAAGATAATTATAAAAAATGTAAGTTTGACGATTCTAGTGGCAGTAGGGATTTATAAAAGAAAAGGGGTTTCATGATAAGAACCTTTGCTAATAAATTTATTAGTCTTAAAACAGTGATCAAAAAGGAAATGAATTGAGAAATTAAAATTTAGTAAACTATTTTTCAAAACAGAAAGCTAATTTAAAGTTCAGTAAGTTGTTTTGTCAAACAGAATCAATTTTAAAATAGTTTTAGAATTGCAAAAATAAATTGATTTTAACTACTCCACTTAGAAAAACTGTAAATAAAATCTTTTTGTTAAACACCTTTTTAAATGTAATAATAATTAAGAATATACGTTAAATAAATTGAATGAGAAGAGAAGAGAATAGTAGACAAATAATGTATAGTGATTCAGCCTCAATTCCTACATCCACTCTCTCAAAATCAAGTTTGAGGTTCCACTAATAATAAGTAAGTTCTCAAAATAAGTTTGAGGTTTCATTAATAATAAGCAAGTTTTTAAAGGTTAATTTGAAACCTTTACAATAATAGTTTTTAAGGTTAACTAGTAACCTCTTTTAAGTTTTTAGCATATTAACTTGACAACCTCTAATGAGTTTTTAGCAAACTAAACTTTTAACCTTAAGTTTTCAATAAGCTCACTTGTAACCTCTAATGAGTTTTTAGTAGGCTAAACTTGTAACATCAAGTTTTCAAAAACTCATTTGTAATCTCTTCAAGTTTTCTTACAAAAGCCTAACTTGATAAACTTTTACAATAATCAAAATGATTGAATATAAAATCTTTCTCCTAATCTTTACAAAACCTATTGAAAAAGATTGAGAATAGATATTCAAAATAGAGCTCTTACAAAGCATTTTTAAAGATATATATGAATTAAATCCTTTTCATTCTTGTTTGGTGTTTTATTTATATTTTCTAACTTTAAAAGTTTATGTATTTATACTTGAAAAATGTGATCATTATATTCCAAACACATGAAATATAAAAATGTAAGTTAATCAAATTCAATTTTGAAAACAGCTTCTCTTATGTGAAATCAGAGATTAATTTCCGTGATAGATAAATTTATTACCAAATTTAATTTTTGAAAACTTTCCATATTCAGAATATCCAAAAATCATTTTGTTAAAAGAGGAAATATTATATTTTGAAAGATGTCAGATTTAAACTTTATAAGGAATATATTTCTCAATGATTTCTTAACAAAAAATATATGAAAATTTCTTACTAATTGATCTTCCAAAATTCCTTTTAGAAAAGCTCCATAAATCATGTTGAATAACTTATGATTCAGATTTCCAAAAGACAATCTAAGTACTTCCTTTCATGTAGATAATTACTATATTTGATTTTTTAAAAAATCAAATAGATTAAATCTATCATAAAAATAATTTGAAAACAAATAAAGTTAGAAGATATTCTCTAAATGATAAGATGAGTATCTTTCCAAAGTTTGAAATGATAATGATAATTCACTTAAATACCTTCCAAAATTAATAAATCAAATTATCCATTTAACATTCAACAATCATGTGAAAACAAAAACATGATTTGATAAAAATCAATTATCCAATCTGAACAACATATCATGTGAGATTAAAACGAGTATATCAAGGATAGGAATAATTAAATCCAAATTAAAATTATCAATCATGTAAAAATTAAAGATAACGTGATTTAATAAATATATTCAAGGATAGAAAATATTTAATTCAAAACATAATTACTAATAAAAATCAATTGAATTAATTAAACATACTTAATAAGTAATCAATTTTGACATTGATCAAAATCAAAAAAGTCAACATTGAGTTGGTGATGATGATGATAAAATTTGATTAAAACCAATTTAAATGCATAATTTTTAGAAAATCTTCCCTTCGAAAAAAATCTTTTGAAATGCCGCGAGTGTAAATGCTCCCTTGAGTTAGTGAGCTTATGTAGAATGCTTATCATACTCCTCCTTGACATGTTGCATATCTCAAGAAATAAAATAAAACATGTATATGGTAATTTATCATAGCATATAAATTCTAAATAGCAAGAGTGTTATCCAAAATGGTCACACATGCATAACCATTAACAAATATCGCATGCCAAATCATGTCAAACCATAATCTATAATCTCTTAAGTCACAAAACCTATAAACTTCTCCCATAAGTATTAGTGTTATATTCTTTTCCCCCTTTTTATCATCATGAAAAAGGAAAAGACATAATATAACCAAAGTACTAAAATATTAATAATAGTATTATAAAAGAGTAGAATGAAAATAGCAACATAAGTAAGAGAGAAAGGATCAAATCAACTTCCAAGCGCTCCTAGCAGAATGTCTTTGGTCTTTATAATAGAGTGAAACCAAGTCATCTTTCTTTAATATGTTGATCTATAGAGGGCTTAAAAACAATCTGAGTGTCATCCTTCTTATCATATCAATCACTATCAGTTCCCTCAACTTCTTCTTCCTCTTCGGCTTCTTTAGTTGGTTACTTCCCTTTGAGTTTTGATAATATTTTTACTGCAATATCAATTTCAGGTTCTTCTTCTTCTTTGGCTTCCTCATCCTCCTAAGGAATTATTTCTTCTTCTATTGGCTTCTCTTTAGCTTTAGATTCATTATAGATATGTAATTTCAATGCACTCAACCAAGGTTTAAGAGACTTCTTTAACTTAATAAGGATCTTAGATAGATGCTCATATTCCTTTACCAATGACATTTTGCTTTGCAAAATGTGCTCAACTGTCTAAATAGCTCTCAAAAGATCAGCAGGCTATTTTTCATCATTTGGCTTCTTTGGTTTCCTCACAAATTGCATATTTACATAATTTTCTTTTTAACAAGTTGCTGAAAATTTCTTCATCAAAGTTGATCTTAAAATGCTTAAACAACATAGTTAAAAGCATTCCATAAGAATATCCTCTAGATTTAGTAATATTGCACATCCATGAGAGAATTCAATAACATAGATTAAATGGTTTATTCTTCATAATATGTCATTAAACACAAATATCACGCCCAACCCATACCTAGAATGACATGCTCCCGTAGCATAGACAGCGACCTCCAAGAGAAGGCCAATGCCAATACTACAAGGGATACATTTTAAAGACGTCGTATGAGGACACATCCCTGTATATGGTATGGACAATAAACCAATAACCTTGGACATCCAGTCATACATTCACAATGCCAAGCAATGAAACCAAGAACTATCTATTATATAATAATAATAACTGTGTATGGTAAACACTGATACTCTATTTATACATCATATACACCAAAATAAGGGACAACTACTGCCTCTACAACTATAAAGTTACAAGCAAAAGAAGCCGGAGTATGCATCAAGGTCCAGTACCACTTCGAGATCCATCTATCTCTACTGATGACCTCTGCTCCTTCTCTGCTCGCTCACCCGAAGGCTCTGAACCTACGCTCATCAAATGACAAAAATTGAGATAAACTCAGTGGTGCTAGAAAACATACATAAACAAACGTACAAAGCTATAAAGCCAGTTTAGCAACCGCATAGGAATCACATAACCTCGTATCGGCTACAAATAGCATAGCAACATCATTAGAGCATACGTTTCCCAAGCATGCAATATGAATGCAACTATGCATGCATTCTTCCTCATTCTCATTTTCTACTCACTCTTATTTTCTCGATATTTATGCATAATCCTTTCGCACATACTAGGTCCCGATAGGTACCGGTACTCATCTCCTGAAGGAGGTCATATATCTGTACGGTGTCCTGCACCCTCTTTTTTTCCTATGGTAGGTCTCGAGACTCATCTCCTTTTTGGGAGGTTATCCATCTAAATGATTCCTAAAAGAAATCTTATAATCGTTAGTTGACCCAGTATGCCCAGAGCTAAGCTCTACCCTCATTACTCGCTTCCTTTTCTCTCTTTTCCATTCTTCCTTCATCACCATGCATGTCATAAATACCGCACATGCAATTATGCTTCATCCATAATAAAATACACATTCATGCTCTTATAAAGCAAGAAAAAGCATTAAGTGTCACACCCTAATTTTGGACTGTCTTGACTCGGATCGAGTCCGGGATGATTCTGGACCATTTCGGTTTGGTCTTGGGCCATTCCGGGCTGATTCAGATCATTCCGGACCGTTCTGGGTTAATTCTGGCCCATTTTGGGCATCACGCACCGCATATGTTTCTAGACCCACCGCATATGTACAAACATACGCGATCGCGTATGTTTGTGACACGTCGCATATATTGGGATACGCGATCGCGTATGTTTTAGGGTTTAGCACATGTTGACATACGCGATCGCATATGTCTCCGGGCAGAAATTTTAAAAGCTTTGGAACTCCATTTTGGAAGGGGTTGGCAATTTTTAGCAATTTTAGACCTATGGGATTAGGGTTTTGGCAGCCGTAAAACATGATTAATCTTTACTTAACCTAATTTTGATAATTCTAAGAAATTAGGGTTAAAATAAACTCACAAATCACTTAAACTTAGGTGATTTTATTCCCTAACACTTGGAATTGGACTATTTTCTTCCTCCCCTCACTCGGATCTAAGGAGAATCTACGAGACGTTGGCTAGTCTATCGCTTTTTATCATTCTTTTATGTATTTTTCATCACATCCATGCCTAAATTTATTGAAAATTGAATTGTTTTAACGTTTTGTGCATGATTTTTATGTGTTTTGATATTTTGCTTTCACTTTGTTTTACGTGCACATTATCATGTGCGATCGTGTATGATCATCACCATATCATGCACGATCGCGTATGATCTTCCTAATCACGTATGTTATAAAAAATGCTATTTTAATTTATTTTGATTGCCGAATGATCTATGTCATGTTTTAAGCCTTTACGTATGATTTTCTCATTGTTTGCCTCATTCGTGTATGATTATACGCGATCGCGTATGATTATCTCAATATCATACGCGATCGCGCATGTTCCATAAAGTGCTATTTTGATTTATATTGATTGCCGAATGCTTTGTGTTATGTTTTAAGCCTGCGTTTATGATTTTCTCATCTTTTGCCTTGATCGTGTATAATCATACGCGATCGCGTATGATCATCACAATATCATACGCGATTACGTATGATCTAAAAGTATTTTTTTCTCAATTTCTGCATTTTCCTTGTGTTGATTTAGACTTGTTTGCATGATCTGCACGTTGATTCCATTATTAATGTCATTATTGTTTGCATCTGTTCTTTTTTATGTGTTTAAGTGTGATTTCGCAGATTAATTAGGTTAATTTGGAAAGGAGGAGGATGAGCATACATGGATGTTTAGCCGGGCCCGAGGCCCAATCACAACAAGCCTATTTGGATTCTGAAGAAAGTAATCGGGCCTTGGGCCCAAAACTAGAATTTTATTTGCTTTATTTAATTATTTTGGTTGGGTTGTATTAAATACCCAAAAGTGCTTTATTTTCTTTTATTTGCTTTTCTTTATTTTTGGGTGGGTTGTATTTAAATACCCATATTTTATTTCCTGTATTTATTTTCTGCACTTTATCGCTTTCTTTATGCTTTATAACATGTGATATGCTTTTCTTGAATGCCTTATGCCATGAAAGTGTATGCTAAATCGAACTTGAACCTAATTGTGTACTTAGGAGCTTTCGTTAAAATTAAATAAGTGAACATAATAAAATGGAACATTAATAAATTCAAAATCCCGAACCCAAACTCTGAAGAAATTCAGGCCACTTTCCAACACAAGAAGGCCCGGGTTTTATTTCCTAGTTTTCTAGTCGTTCAATTGAATTGACAAAACAAACTAGGTGGCGACTCCATTTTTAACTCGACGCGATCTTTCTAGGTTAAAGACCAATCAACTAATGGAAATGCGCCATTGAGAGCAAGCACCACGGCATCTCACGCTGAACAGCGTGTAGCGCTCCCGCGTCCGGGGCGCGCTACTCTTATAGAGTAGTAGTAGCAGCAAAATTGTTCAATTTTCTCTTTATCTTCATCTCCTTCTATTTAGTTTGAATATTTATTATAGTTATAATTTCTTTATTTTTAATGTTCATTTATGTTATTTATTTCCCAGATATGGTTTGATAATAACTATATAGGGATTGAATGATGTTTGAATATAATTAATTATTTTGAAAGAAGGTTTAACTTAACCGAATAAACTTAAGAACACCAAATTACAACTACCTAGACATAGGAGTTAATTAATTTGAAGGCATAAAGTGTGAAAATTGAACGTAATCATTGAAATTAACCTAGCAGTCACGAAAGTAAGGTTTTACCTTAATTTTAGTAGGTAAAGTCTCTTTTAAAGGAAAGAACTTTGCAATTAAACACTGCTTTGAAGTTGGTAATTAAATTAATAATGGAAGGTTTATTCTTCGTTCATCATCATCCATCCCTATGATTAATTGTATATTATGTATACAATGATAGGTGGGTAATGATTTTAGTAACTAAATAGACTATAATTTAAATTTAATTGTTGAGTTATCTAAATAATCGATAAAATCAATAGCTAGTACTTAGCCACTTTTGATCCAAAAAATGATACCCTTAAGCTATACTCATAATTCATACTCTTGTGATAGTATGATTACAAAATAAAGATTATAAATTTAAAAACTTATTGAATCATTATGCATGTTAATTTAGAACTATTTATACACCAACAAGTTTTTGGCGCCATTTTCAAGGACCAATAGTGTATTTAACTAATATTAATGATTTGAGAGTAGTTGATTAATTTAAAGTTTTATTTTTATTTTTATGAAATTTTGTTACTGACTTTTGTTCTTTTCATTTTCAAAACAGGTACTAAGTTCAACATATAAGGAGAGCCCTCAGTGCTAAACTCATGCTAATTGATTTGGAGGTAGAAAGAACATTTCGTACAAACTTAAGAGCTTAAACATTTGCAACCATGATAATTCTTAAGTTTGGGGTCAAGCTAATGACCTTAAATTAGCATGTTTGATTTTTATTGTTAATTTTTTATCTTTATTTTAATAAGCTTGTTAGATATTGGGGTCCTTAATCTTAATTTTGACATGTTTGAGTAATTTTCAAGGTGTGTATGGTTGTACCAAAGTTGGTATGGGCATACCATTAAACTTTCTAGGTTGTACGGGCGTACCAAAAGGCTTTTTGGGCTTGTATTTTTGGTAGAAGATTTAGTACGGACGTTCCACTTGGCCATACGCTAATACGGATGCTACTACCCAATTTTGGTATCAATTTTATAGTGTTGTACGGGGGTACATGGACACTTATAGCTGTATATGTCTCTGTACGTATTTTTCAGCGTTATTTTAAAACATTCTAAAATGGATTTTTTTGAATCAATTGCATCCCCAACAGTCATCTGAGCTATGAATAACTTATATTAATATGGATTAACCTTATTGAAGGTAAAAAAATCAATCTATGATCATCAATTTCTTTATTGAATACATTTTTGTATGATTTATGTATTTCTTGAGTTGTAAATCCCTTGAAAAGGGTTTTTGGAGTTACAATCCTTATTTTTCTCTTAAGTTGTGTTTGAAAGATAAGAAAGGATTGTGGGCCTTGGGAAAACACATTGTGTAAGGGTTTAGTGTGAGCCTTTGGGAAAACACTTGAATATTACTAAAATTGTGATTCTAGAGTTGTAATCTTTATTGAAATATTAATGGAAATATAAGTTGTTTGCTTGGATAAGTGGATGTAAGCATTTGTTGATCGAACCACTATAAATTTTTTATGCTCCATTTTTCCTCTCTATAATTCTTGTGTTGCCTACTTGGGATTTATACAAATTTTTCTCTCTATAAAAAATCTAACTATAACATATATTATAAAATTATATTGTCATTGATATGAGTTTGTACCAAATCAAAGGTAGCAAATTGAAATTCATTTTCATTAATTTTGAATGTATCTTACTCAAGTTTCAAAATAATAATCGAAAATAAAAATATGATTTTTTATTTATTTGATAATAGTTAACAATGACTCAAACTTTATATAGCCTTTAAATTCTTAATGAAAAATAAATATTTATTAATCAACTTTAACTTATACTTTGTCACATGAATCATTCGAATAGTAGCATATATTATATTTTTCTATATAATATAAAAAATATTATTCATATATAAAAAAGTTATAATCAAAATAAAATAACGTATATTGAACTTTAAATTTTACATTTCATTAATAAGAATTAATTTCAAATTAATTAATTTAAGATGATTTTTCATATTATGAGCTTCCTACATCTAACATATTCTTATCCTAATAGTTCAATCATCTTTGTTAATATTAAGATCTTAAAATAAATAATATGTCATGTGTATTAAATAAATGTTCAATTGGTTAAAATATAATAAATCATGAAAAATGAGTTTATGTCCTAAACTTATATATATAGAAAAAACATAAACCAACAAGGAATATGAAAGTTTATAATTTAATATTCAATTAATTTCAAATATAATATGAATATATTTTATGAAACAATGTTTATTGGAAGAAATGAAAAGACTCAATAAAATATATATAAATGACAATCAAGCTTTATAATAATATATTAATTAAGACATATTAAGAATATGATATATAAAAGGATATGGGGAATATTAAAGATTTATGACATATGAATTAAGATATATTAAGAATATGATATACAAAGGATATAAAGAATATTAAATGTTGAACAAAATCATATCAAGAATATTAAAAAAATTAATTTTAAATAAATATCTAAATTTTAATAGAATTAAAAGTCTAAACCAAAGGTTAAAATCATCAAATTTATTAAATTTATTATGTAAGAAATTGAAATATGAAAATGTATCAAAGTAAATATGCTAATATTTAATTATATATATATATTGATTGGTATGAATATGTGAAATTAAGAGGTATTTTAGGAATTTTAAATTCAATTTGATTAAAAAGTATTATTCTTTAAATATATTTTTTTAATATTAGTTTGTTAAAATAAAAACTTAAAAGTGGTATTTTGTTAATTTCAGCTTGTAATTAACGCTCTTGACAAAACTTGAATGAAGAATTATAATATTCATGCGTCACTCCAATCTTGGTGAATAATATATATATCTTTATTAAAATAAAATGATAGTTGTATATTTTAAATATGTTTAGGTGAAAATATTTGTTTAATCATAGTAATAGTTTCTTGTTATAACATTTATTATATAATTAATATAATCATCAATAATAATTTCTCTTATAATATCAAAATACCAACCAAAATGAAATATAATAAAATATATAGTAAATCTATAAATTACAATAAATAAATAAAAGTCAAAAAATATAACAAATAAACTTAGTATAATAATTTTATCCATATGATGTATGGATCGTGTTACGGAGTCTTGCACTGGATAAGGAATTATTACGTACTCAGTAAATTATCAGCAAATTGTTTACGAAGTTTTGTACTGGATTAGATCAATTAGGTGTCCTACAATGGATTGGAACAATTAATTTTATTTTATTGCAATGGATCTCTTTTGTTACCTTTTAAAATTTAATTAAAATTTTATCATACAGCATGCAACATACCAACAAGCAATGGGTTTTAAGGTTCCTGCAACCTAATCCTGGGATCCCTAGAGATAAGTCTGAATGAGGAGGGAGGATAGAAAGTGTCGTTAATACGGTCTTATAAATTTCAGTTATACAAATATAATTTACTTAAAAAAAAGAAAATAGAAAAATTAATTTATTAAAATTCTTATTATAAAATACTTACTTTGAATTACTAACAGACTTCTTAAACAAAAAGAAAGAATGAAGGAAGAAGGAAAGGAAAGCTTAGGGAGATTAGTATTGGGAGAGAGAGAGAAGGTAATTTGATGCCTTCACAGGGGGATAGACTCCCTTTTTTAAACAAAATTTTCTGAATATTTACTATTTACTTTTACTGTTGATGAACAATAACTTGTCTGCCACTGAATCTTTACTGCTAGAAAATACTATTTACTTTTACTGTTGATGAACAGTAACTTATCTACCACCGAATCTTTACTACTGGAAAGTACTTAACCTATATTTTTACAAAGATTTGAAGGAATAAGGTTCCTTCTACCTTTTATTCTGATTCTTCAGATGACTCTTTTTTCTTTTTCTTTTTTATTTGTTTCTTTTTATTTTTATCTTTCTTCTTTATTTTCTTTTTGTCTTTTCTTTTTATTGGTTTTACAATATTATAACAGTCATCTTCATTACTGTATACATGATCTGAAGAATCTAAAGTGGAGGATGATGTACTGGATGATGCTGTCGACTCCGAGCTTGAACTTAGTTGAATTTTATTTTTTCTTCCATGAGATTTTTTGGAAGATGCTTTACTTGACTTAGATTTTGCTAACTTTATTGTTTCAGATATTGAACCTAGACATTCAAACATCTGTTTACAAATTACGCTATACTCTTCGGGCGTCTTAGCTACTGTCAACATAGCTTGACATTGGGCTTTTTGGGACCCAAATGAGGGCTGATCTTGAAGAGTCACCCGTCCACTATGTGTGAGAGATTGCCTTTTAACCATCCATTGTTTTATCGATAATTCTGTAGTAGTATTTTTAAACACAGTCCACCACTTTATCTTATGCTTTTTTATTATGGTAGGGATATAAGTTCTCGAAATATATGAAAAATCTAAATACTATTGATATACCAAGGTGTAAAAAAAGACATACAAAAATACATAAGAGGAGGAATATTCTTTCCTTCTTGAGGGGGTCTAAAATTAGTTTTAAAATACTGATATACTATTAGTATCTCCTGAGATAAAATTTCATCAGAAATACCACAATATTGCCACCAATTTACAAACCAACTTGGGACTTTACTAGCTTTTATATTTTGGTCAAAATATATTAACCAAGAATGAGTACAAGTCGAATTTTGAATACAAAATACTTTTTTTCATGCCTCAACATAGTCAAAATAACTATATGTAAGACAATGAGGTTTTAGAGCTTTGAATTTTACCGGGTATATAATTGGGGAGCTGGTCATTCTGTAGGGTGAATAATTTTTTTAATTTGTATAGAAGAATAAGCAATAATACTTTTAATATTTTTATCAAAAGTATGTTTTATTTTTACTGACTCTTTGTCCTCAAGTATACTTAAATAGTATTCTTGGGGCTTTATTAAATCCTTAGAGGTAAAATACCAATTTTCAGGATAATATCTTTTTAAAAATTCCCAAGGATTGGGATTGTTAAATCCTTTTTCAATTTCAATTTCGAAATCAAAAACAGTTTTATTTACCCATTTAGCATAATTTACAAAAGTATAATGGCCAACCTGGGAATAGGTTTGGATTTTTAGCAAATCCACAGCGTTCAACGGATTTGATAAGTCTTTACTATCTACCGTTTGAGATAGACTAGCCATACCTGTAGTGGGTACGATCGCTTTAGTTTCTGAAATTTTACCTAAGTCATATGCTGATGATGATGTAATATTCTGAAGGGTTTTCACTATTTCTGGAGACTGAGAGAGCTCAGTTATGATAAAATATATAAAATCTTTAGTAAAACATATATTTAATACTAAAATATATCTGTCTAGTAAAATATATAAAATCTTTAGTCAACAATGAGACAGATGTTTCTGATATTGGTTATGGTGGAATACTAAAGCAAAAAATTGATAATAATGAATGTATTATACAATTCATATCTGGTCATTGGAATCAAGCTCAGTTAAACTATTCTACTATTAAAAAAGAAATTTTAAGTATAGTAATTTGTGTCAATAAATTCCAATCAGATTTATTAAATAAAATTTTTTTTGATAAGGATTAATTGTAAATCGGCTAAAGATGTTTTAGAAAAGATGTTAAAAATTTAGCTTCTAAATAAATATTTACGAGATGGAAAGCTATTTTAAGTGTATTTGATTTTGATATTGAATTTATGAAAGGTAGTAATAATAGTATTACTGATTTTCTTACTCGTAAATTTCTACAGAAAGATGGGATGAAAGAAAAATAAAGGAAAAGAGGTAGTAAAATCCAGTTCTTCTTTTACTAAAGCCCTTGCAGAATATTTAGATGATCTATCCAAACCCATTAAAATTTCAGAAGAAGACCTTAAAACCAGAGCTTTAAAAAATGGATTACTGAGCTCTCTCAGTCTCCAGAAATAGTAAAAGCCTTTCAGAATATTGCATCCTCATCAGCAGATGACTCAAGTAAAATTTCTGAAATTAAAGCGATCGTACCCACTACAGGTATGGCTAGTCTATCTCAAACGGTAGATAGTAAAGACTTATCAAATCCATTGAATGCTGTGGATTTGCTAAAAATCCAAACTTATTCCCAGGTTGGCCATTATACTTTTGTAAATTATGCTAAATGGATAAATAAAACTGTTTTTAATTTCGAAATTAAAATTGAAAAAGGATTTAACAATTCCAATTCTTGGGAAGTTTTAAAAAGATATTATCCTGAAAATTAGTATTTTACCCCTAAGGATTTAATAAAACCCCAAGAATACTATTTAGTATACTTGAGGATAAAGAGTCAGTAAAAATAAAACATACTTTTGATAAAAATAATAAAAGTATTATTGCTTATTCTTCTATACAAATTAAAAAAATTATTCACCCTACAGAATGGCCAGCTCCCCAATTGTATACTCCTATAAAATTCAAAGCTTTAAAACCTCACTGTCTTACATATAGTTATTTTGACTATGTTGAGGCATGAAAAAAAATATTTTGTATTCAAAATTTGACTTGTACTCATTCTTGATTAATATGTTTTGACCAAAATATAAAACCTAGTAAAGTCCCAAGTTGGTTTGTAAATTGGTGGTAATATTATGGTATTTCTGATGAAATTTTATCTCAGGAGATACTAATAGTATATCAGTATTTTAAAACTAATTTTAGACCCCCCTCAAGAAGGAAAGAATATTCCTCCTCTTATGTATTTTTGTATGTCTTTCTTTACACCTTGGGTATATCAATGGTATTTAGATTTTTCATATATAAAGTGGTGAACTATGTTTAAAAATACTACTGCAGAATTATTGGTAAAACAATGAATGGCTAAAAGGTAATCTCTCACACATAGTGGATGGGTGACTCTTCAAGATCAGCCCTCATTTGGGTCCCAAAAAGCCCAATGTCAAGTTATGTTGGCAGCAGCTAAGACGTCTGAAGAGTATAGCGTAATTTATAAACAAATGTTTGAATGTCTAGGTTCAACATCTGAAACAATAAAGTCAGCAAAATCTAAGTCAAGTAAAGCATCTTCCAAAAAATCTCATGGAAGAAGACATAAAATTCAACTAAGTTCAAGCTCGGAGTTGACAACGTCATCCAGTATGTCATCCTCCACTTCAAATTCTTCAAATCATGCATACAGTAATGAAGATGATTGTTATAATATTGTAAAACCAATAAAAAGAAAAGACAAAAAGAAAATAAAGAAGAAAGATAAAAAGAAAAAGAAAGAAATAAAAAAGAAAAAGAAAAAGAGTCATCTAAAGAATCCGAATAAAAGGCAGAAGGAACCTTATTCCTTTAAATCTTTGTAAAAATACAGGTTAAGTACTTTCCAGTAGTAAAGATTCGATGACAGATAAGTTATTGTTCATCAACAGTAAAAGTAAACAGTATTTTCCAGCAGTAAAGATTCGGTAGCAGACAAGTTATTGTTCATCAACAGTAAAAATAAATAGTAAAGATTTAGAAAATTTTGTTTAAAAAAGGGAGCCTATCCCCTTGTGAAGTCATCAGATTACCTTCTCTCTCTTCCTCATTCCTTCCTTCTTTCTTTTTGTTCAAGAAGTCTGTTAGTAATTCAAAGTAAGTATTTTATAATAAAAATTTTAATAAATAACTTCTTCTATTTTTTAAGTAAGTTATATCCGTATAACTGAAATTTATAAGACCGCATTAACGATACTTTCTATTCTCCCCCTCATTCAGACTTATCTCTGGGATCCCAGGATAAGGTTACAGGAACCTTAAAACCTATTGCTTGTTGGTATGTTGGTATGTTGCATGCTATATGATAATATTTTAATTAAATTTTAAAAGGTAACAAAAGAGATCCATTGCAATAAAATAAAATTAATTGTTCCGATCCATTGCATGACACCTAATTGATCCAATCCGGTGCAAGACTTCGTAAACAATTTGTTGATAATTTGCTGAGTACATAATAATTCCTTATCCAGTGCAAGACTCCGTAAAACGACCCATACGTCATATGGATAAAATTATTATCCTAAGTTTATTTGGTATATTTTCTGACTTTTATTTATTTACTACAATTTATAGATTTACTATATATTTTATTGTATTTCACTTTTACTAGTATTTTGATATTATAAGAGAAATTATTACTGATGATTATATTGATTATATAATAAATGTTATAACAAGAAACTATTACTATGATTAAAAGAATATTTTCACCTAAACATATTTAAAATATACAACTATCATTTTATTTTAATAAAGATATATATATTATTC
>CANYBF013394449.1:0-64759 GCA_948192965.1 Dalechampia spathulata
ATACTCTTTATATACCTTAATTTAATAAATCCATACTCCCTCTAATACTCCAAAATACTATCAAATATATCAATTATTCTCTTAATGTCCATTAATTAATTAAATCCATAATTCAATATTATTCACTACTTTCCATACACCATTTTCAAATTTCAACATTCCTTTCTTTTTTTTAAATTCCCATACAGTAAAACTATAATTTTCCCTATTTTCAATTATTAAATTTTATAATATGTAATTTACATCTTACTTACCTAAAATTTAGTTAATAATTTAATTTCACATCACCCCTTTTATTTCTTAATTTAAATTAAACCATATCCATCACATGCCTAATTAATATCTTAATATTATTCTTTTATCTCAATTTCATATTCACCTATTCACTCATCTATTCAATAATCCCAATTTATGACATCATCATTATCTAATAAAAACAAAATTACAATTTTATCTTTCTAACATTTTCATATCATTAAATGTATTATCAACTCATAATGATCCATTCTTAATATGATTAAAAATAGAATTAGCCTTATATGACATCATAATTGAATTATAAAGTCCTTTATATTTTCTTCTCTTTTATAAATCTTATAATACATAAACCCTCTTGGACATGCATATTTAACATATTTAATACTTTTAATATCGAAACGATCAATAAATCTTCATACTTATACATTGACTCGTATAAATTTCATACGTATAATTTATTTATACGATCCCTAATCATACACAATCATTAAATTATTCATTCTCCAAATACAATCATAATGTATCTTAATTCCCTTTTTATTTTAATCATTAAACCTCATTTATTCAATCAAACTTATTTCTCACATACGACTTAATATATGATCATCTCATCATCTTGCCTTAATCTCAAAAAATATTTTTAATCATTATCTTATATTTATAATTTATCACCTTAAAAAGGCGCATTTTCTCATAATTCAGTAATATCATCTATTTTTAATCCTTAAAGGACTAATTTTCTCCACTCAAGTCATTAGAACTGCATGTTGTCAAAATTGAGGATGTGACAGAAATGTCTTGAGTACCGTATGCATCAGCAGTGGGAAGTTTAATGTTCACGATGATTTGTACACGACCAGACATTGCACATGTAGTGGGAGTAGTAAGTCGATATGTGGTGAATCCTAACAAAGATCATTGGAATATAGTGAAGAGGATCTTAAGATACATTAAGGGGACCTTAGATGTTGTTATGTGTTATGGAAGATCAGACTTTATTGTCAGAGGATATGTTGACTCAGATTATATAGGTGATCTTGATAGAAGTAAATCCACCACAGGGTATGTGTTCACACTTACTGGATGAGCCGTGAGCTGGGTATCAAAACCGTAATTAGTTGTGACAACCTCAACAACAGAAGCAAAATATGTAACAGCTACACAAGCTAGTAAGGAAGCAGTATCGTTGAAAATGATAATGGAGGAACTCAAGCACGAACAAGAAAAGATTTATGTGTTTTGTGACAATCAGAGTGCTTTGTATATTGCAAGGAATTCGGCTTTTCATTCTAAGTCAAAACATATACGAGTCCAGTATCACTTCGTTTAATGGTTAGTTAAATATGAATTTGAAATTCATGGCTTAATTAAATTCAAAGTTAGGTAGCCATCCAACATGAATTAAATTCAAAGTAAGGTAATTAATTTTTAGCATCCAAAATTAGACTTTGATTGTTATGTTCACATGGCTTGAAACTACTATAAATAGGTCATTAGTTCAAGCTAGAAACTCATTCCAAAATCATTTCCAAAATCTCAAGAGTAAGTGAGATAAATTAGAGAGTTATAAAAAGAGTTATTTCTTTTTTTATCAAAAGAGAATTTTTATTATTTCTCTTTGATAAAGAAAAGAAATATTTGTAATTCTTAATTTTTCTTATAGTGAAATTCTTGTATCATTGTCCATGATTTTTACCCTAATTCGTGTCTTTATTTCTATTTTTTCGAATTACCAGTTGTGGTTATGTTTTATCCATTTCCCATTTATAACAGTAAGTTGGTATGAAAAGTTAAGCTGAGATGAAGAGCTCCAAATTGGCCGGAGAGGTGTCTCTAGAAAGAGCTCAGCATGGACATTGCTTGGATGCCACCTGCTTCGTCGGGATTCTGATATGAAGGGCCCCAGAAAATCTCTTGCTCGTGTGGTCTGGCATGAGATATGCACTCCAACCACCTCCCATCCCTTGCCACGTTCAGCAGAACGACTTAAATTGGTAGCTTAATCCCCCATTTTCGTATCACATTATTAACTCCTATTCTCAATCTTATCTTTTATTTTTATATATAGTAAGTGAAATAAAAAATAATTGATAAAAAAATTAAATAGCTAGTTCATTTAAATGGTAAAAATGTATTTGTAAGATGATTATTTATTTTAATAAGATTCAGCATTAGTTATTAAAAATAAAATAATAATTAAATGAATTAAAAAATACCTGTTGGAATGATTGAGAAATAATTAAATGGATGCTTTTTTTTATTTCTTTCTTCTTCTTTTTAATTTCTTGAATATAAAATTTAATCTTTTTTTTTAAATCTTGTTACATCTTATTAATAGCGAGAAACATAACATATCATGTCAATATTAATATATATATTGTGATGGATTATATTATATTAATAGAAAACCACATGGCTTAAGGTGATAGTAGAAAATAACTTGATATTTTTAAAATTAATAATAAACAGAATTTTATATTAAAAAATCATTTGATATTTTAAAACTTTTTTGAAAATATAATATTGTCAAAATTAAAATTTTTACAATAACGTTTCAATAATTAATCCTTAAAATTTCAAAATATATATGAAAAAACAAATAAGTGGAGCACGAAAATGGAAGCTCGTAAAACAATTATTTGACACCTTAAAAAAGCCATAAAAATAAAACCTGGATACCATCGGGCCACATCATCCTCGACGAAACCAAAAAAAAAAAAAAAAAACAAGATTCGCTAAATATTGGTATCAAAAATTAATTAATTATTCTGAAAATAAGTATGAATTATGTACCAAATTGAGTATTATTTAACCATGAAACTATTTTTATTTAAATATCAACGTAACATTTATTTTTTAAAAATTATGCAAATAAGTCCTTACGAAGTTAAAGAACTACCCGGTAAAGATCTGATCTGATCAAATGACTAAAATAAAAAGGGAACTTCACATGGAAAAATATTAATATTACAAAATTGAAGGAAATAAAGAAAAGAAATTGAGGGCTGGAAATGAGAAAGATATACATGTTATGGGGCATGAGTAGAATTATTTAAAAAACCCAGGACGGTTGTATCATTTCACAAATGAAAATAAAGTCCACCCATTTCATAGGGTGTTGGATCCGGATATCATGACAATCATAATTGAAATGGATAGACCAGTTTAGCTTGATCACGACTCTCCGCACGGCTGATGGGCGGTGAATTGAGAGACGGAACATGGGCCAACCATGTTCCATAAATCAGGAAAATTAAGAAAACATAAAATGTGGGACCCGCGAGTTCCATAATTTAGGCGGATACGTCGCGGGATGATGAATGACAATGCCATCTGTTTAATATTATGTACAAAAAAACAAACCATCCGGATAAGTGCGACCTTTCAATAACCTAAAGGGTCACTTTGTCCTCCACCATTGACTTCTTTGGTTTTAATCCATTAAGATGTTTACAGGTTTCATCATCTTACTGGTCCTCACAAGGCTGGTTCTTATCTGTCAAATGACACCTCAGACTCAAGCAGCGGTCAGATTATATGAACGGCAATAGGCCAACTGAACGTAATTTTAAAAAAAGTGCCAATTTTTTATACATTGTATGAAAAAAACATATTTAAATTATTTATAATTAAATTTATATTAATTTATTATTATTAATAGAATAAAAATATGATTTACAAGTTAAAATGAATGGTATCAGATTTACCTTATTAATTTTTTGAAAATATATTTATGTATTTATTTTTATATGAGATGTGTTATTCATGATAAATGTATAATATTAGATTATATATATTAAAATTTGTAATATGATAAATTAATCAACTTGAATGATCACCTCTAATTGAAAATAATAAGCTATAATAAAAATAAATAGGTTTAAAGTAGGGGACCCGATAATGACGAGACAGTTGGCTTTATGTGATGGAGAAAAGATTTGGGTGGGTGCCCCGTGAACATGGAATTCTGAACACAATTTCAATTAAAAATTTAAATAATAATACGCAAGTTAATAAAGAAAAAGAAAAGTGATTTGAATACTTTATCACGTGAAAAATAAGAGTTATCATATGCAAATCATCAACTATGATCCCGTCCTTGCGATCTTTTTGAGCAATAAAAATGGGTTTGTTTTATGTTAAAAGTCAATGAAGCACCCAACCTCCAAGGATATGGGAAATTTTCCTGAAAAGTGTTTTTTCTATTTTAATTTTTATTCGATATATCTGTTCATCAGTTTCTTTCTCAATTATACAAGTAAGTAATATATAATTAAATATAATCCAAGATTATTATGTACATGCATCATAAGGATTTTGTTTATGTGAACAAATTTCCTTATTTGAATTCATAAATATGTAAGATGAGTAGACTGAATTAAGAAATTAGGATTAGAATCTTATGATGAAAAGAATCATGGTACAAGTTGCAATTAGGTAAAGTTAATATGTATGAAAGAAAGAAAGTGGACAGACAACTAACCAAGGAGATGACGATGGCTGAAAGTAACATGCAAATATTTCATGAAACCAACATGGTAAGTACATTACGTAAGACAACATAATGGGTTCGTGCTGTGGTAGTTGATGGATGAGCAATATAATTAAGTAATGTTTTAAAAGTTAAGATAAGATTATGATGATGATTTATGTTAATTAGAAGCATACAGAATGCATATAAAACTTAGGAGGAAAGGCATAAGAGAAAATAATTGGTTTACCAGATGACAAATCGATATGGACCACATTTACCACATGGAGCATTGCATGATTGGGTTTTGTCCAAATTGAGAATCAATACATGCTGCAATTGTCAAACTGGTATATCCATCCATCTTTTTGACGAGATTATACTTGTAATGATATCCATGATGTAATTTCATATAACAATGGTGGTTCCAGCAATTATGTAAGGCAAGGAACCATTGGATTGCAATATAAGTATCATATGCTGGACTCCCTGAAAAAAGTTGAACTCTTTTTCCCTTCACTGCTTCTTTCCATTGTTTACCAAACTTTAGCAACTTTGTTGGACTTTCTATGGAGGACGATTCCACCCACTTAGCAGAATCTACACCGCAATCGCATCCCATTGAAGACGGTCAAGAAGAACATAGAGACCCTGAAAGCAATACGCTTCATCAGCCACTTCTCAAGAGAAATAGAACTTTGTCTTCCAGTCCTCTAGCCATAATTGGAGCTAAAGTTTCTTACATAGAGAGCTTGGATTATGAGTAAGTTGTATATGCTTTCTTTCTTTGAATTTCTTCGCTTTTTTTTTTCTTTTCCTTCTTTTGATGATATTAATCAAGATGACGGGAGGGGTTTTGTTTTTGATGTAGGATCAATGAGAATGATCTTTTCAAGCATGATTGGAGGAGCAGATCCAATGTTCAAATTTTGCAGTATATATTCTTGAAATGGATTCTTGCTTTTCTTGTTGGACTCTTGACCGGCTTGATTGCCACTCTCATCAATCTTGCAGTTGAGAATATCGCTGGTTACAAGCTTCTTGCCGTTGTTCGTTTAATAGAAGATGAAAGGTTCTATAACAATGCCATCCTTGCAATTCTGATTCGTTCTTCCTTCTCTTTTTGAGCTTTTTTGTCCTTTCCTTTCTTCATCTCTCTTTCTCAATCCTACCATTGAATTGTGGGGGTCTTTTACTAAGTATTATTATTGTCGTAATCTGCATGTGGCTGCAGGTATTTATTGGGGTTGGCGTATTTTACGGGGGCTAATCTTGTTTTAACGGCGTTTGCTTCAGTCTTGTGTGTCTGCTTTGCGCCAACCGCTGCTGGTCCTGGAATTCCAGAGATCAAAGCTTATCTCAATGGAATAGATACGCCTAACATGTTTGGAGCTACAACGTTGATCGTTAAGGTTGGTTTCAATTCTCTGTTTCACGATCAAGCTTGGAAAAATCCTGGAACAAACAAAAAGTCAAGTGGAATTAAGATGATAGTAGTAATAAAGAGGATTACAAGTTGTTGAATCTTACACTGCAGACTTTTTTTTTTTTTAAGAAAACCTTAATCAGACGCATCATCAAGTTTTTGAGGTGGCTAAGATCAGATCTCGAAATGGACCCATCACTTTCATCCTAATAGGAATCCGTCTTCCCGAGTCTTGTCCCATCCACCGGAGATCTGACTTTATTCATTTCTGTTTTCTCGCTTTCTCATCAATACTGCCTTTTGTCCCCTGACAGTATTTACTGCCTTTAAACTTCCATGAAGAAAGTCCAAAAGCACTTTTAAGTGCTCAAGTCCATGTTTTGATGTAATCGTGGGTTAATTTGGGAAGGCTGAAAGTTTTCATATGTTGCTGTTGTAGATATTTGGAAGCATTGGAGCAGTTGCTGCAGGACTAGATTTAGGGAAAGAAGGGCCCTTGGTGCACATTGCCAGTTGCATTGCCTCCTTGCTTGGCCAAGGAGGACCTGACAATCACCGCCTCAAGTGGCGCTGGCTTCGCTACTTCAACAACGACAGGGATCGCCGTGACATCATCACTTGCGGTGCATCCTCAGGTGTTTGTGCGGCTTTCCGTGCCCCGGTTGGGGGTGTCCTGTTTGCTCTTGAAGAGGTGGCAACATGGTGGAGGAGTGCTCTCTTGTGGAGAACATTCTTCAGCACAGCAGTAGTAGTGGTAATTCTCAGGGCATTTATAGAAATCTGCAAGTCAGGACAGTGTGGATTATTTGGGAAAGGAGGGTTGATCATGTTTGATGTGAGTGATGTTACCGTGAGCTATCATGTGATGGATATCCTTCCGGTCATTTTCATCGGTATAATTGGTGGAATTTTGGGAAGCCTCTACAACCATGTCCTTCATAGTGTCCTCAGACTCTACAATCTCATCAACCAGTAAGCAATCCAATCTGATCCGATTTTTTTTATTTGCAATACTTTTGCATGCGGTACATTCTGATAGGGTGATAAATGAGAATCCTGATGATAAATTTGTTGCTTCATTGCAGGAAAGGAAAAATGCATAAGCTGCTTCTGAGTCTGTCTGTCTCACTCGTTACCTCATTGTGCCAATTCGGCCTCCCATTTCTTGCTAAATGCCAACCGTGCAATCCCTCGTTATCAGATTTATGTCCTACTAATGATCGGTCAGGTAACTTCAAACAGTTCAACTGTCCAAGTGGCCACTATAATGACCTTGCTACTCTTCTTCTCACCACAAACGATGATGCAGTCCGAAACATCTTCTCCTCCAACACTCCCCATGAATTTCAGCCGACATCCCTCCTCATTTTCTTTGCCCTCTATATTATCCTAGGATTATTTACCTTTGGAATTGCTGTTCCTTCAGGTCTTTTCCTCCCTATCATCCTTATGGGCTCAGCATATGGCCGCCTGCTAGGTGTTCTCATGGGATCATATAGCAACCTTGACCAGGGACTGTATGCAGTGCTTGGTGCTGCGGCACTTATGGCTGGCTCGATGAGGATGACCGTTTCACTTTGTGTAATATTCCTGGAACTCACCAACAACCTGTTATTGCTTCCAATAACAATGATAGTCCTCTTGATTGCCAAAACAGTTGGAGATAGCTTCAACCCAAGTATCTATGATATTATTTTACACCTAAAAGGCCTGCCCTTTTTAGAAGCAAATCCTGAGCCATGGATGAGAAATCTGACGGTAGGTGAGCTAGCAGATGCCAAACCACCGCTGGTTACTCTTTCTGGAGTGGAAAAGGTACATCGAATTGTGGATGTCCTTAAAAACACGACATACAATGGGTTCCCCGTTGTAGACGAGGGAGTCGTACCCCCTCATGGACTTGCCACTGGAGCAACAGAACTGCACGGAATAATCCTAAGAGCTCATCTTATTCAAGCAATTAAAAAGAAATGGTTCCTGCCAGAGAAAAGAAGAACAGAGGACTGGGAAGTAAGAGAGAAGTTTACGTGGGTTGATCTGTCCGAGAGGGAGCTGAAGATTGAGGAGGTGGTTGTGACAAGGGATGAGATGGATATGTACGTTGATCTACATCCTCTTACCAATACTACACCTTACACGGTGGTGGAAAGCATGTCAGTGGCTAAAGCTCTGGTGCTCTTCAGGCAAGTGGGGCTTCGCCATTTGCTCATTGTTCCCAAGTACGAAGCATCCGGGGTAAGTTAATTCAGCAAGCATATCTTGATGCTTTTCGGTAACTTGAATTCTGAAGAAAATAAGTTAACCGACGTGATATCTACGAGAAATTATGCAAGCATCATGATTCTTAAGTGTCTTTTCTTCAACATGCAGGTACCTCCGGTGGTCGGAATCTTGACCAGACAGGACCTAAGGGCTTACAATATCTTGAGTGCCTTTCCTCATCTGGCCAAATCGAAGGACAGAGAAAAGGGGCACTAAATTTAATATAAAGATCATACAAGCTTGGAGCAAAAGAGACTCCATTTTCCTTCAATTTTTGCATGGAGTTCCACATTCTTTTATCAAATTCTACAGGAGATTGGTGATATGCAGTATTTATACAACATGCTATTTATTCGTAAACCCTTTTTCTTTCCATTATATATCTCATTGTTCTATCACAATAAATCGAGAATACAACAGAATGCCATATGATAAATTTTGTTACAGCCCAGCTCTCAAATGTTTTGTCCACACAACATTTAATTTTTACTTCAAGGTTTTTCTTTTTCCTCTTTGTGCAATTCATAGCACCGAGTTCTTCCCAGGATCAACGAAACTGCTAGCAAAAGTAATGATCAATGATCCTCACGAAGGTGTTTCTTCTTTCCTGATTTCTTCTTCTTCTTCTTCTTCAAGCCTCCTTGTTGACCCCTTCTAAACACCGCCAGAATCTCAATGCTGCAACCACAACCCAAAATACATTAAAACTTTGAGATCATCAATCATGAAAGTGAGAAGAAGCGATTACCTCTGGGTTCCAGGAAAAAAGTTAAATCCATGAGCCTTTTCCAAATGCCACTCCTTACTGGACAACAACGACTTGCAATCCTGTTAGATAAGAGGTGCATAATCAGCTTAGGACATGAACCTCTAATGAAAGCAGATTAATATCAATTCCGTGCCATTTGGTAGCAGCCATTTCTATTTGCAGTACCTCTTTAAAGCTTTCCCATCCACAGCTTATATAAATAAGTATCTGGGGTAGTGACTGAGGTTCCTCGAAAGTTGTTTTGCTTCTGATTTCGACCGAGGATGACTCCCTAGCACGTAATATCCATGGCCTTTTTTCTTCTTTAACCTTCGAATTATGACTGAAATTGAAATACAAGTTAACAATTGGCAAGCATAAAACAATATACCTAGATATGAAACCGATGAGTTTCTGAACCTGACTGCCCACAACGTTAGGCTGATAGACTCACCTTCCAGATGATGAGATAGCTTTCCGCTCCAACGAAGATATGGTCCGTAATGCATCAACAAGAGAATTGTCCAGTCCTTTTCGAGGAGGATCAACAACTACTACCTCTGAACCCATGAGCCAAGACAAAGGTTCCTACACCACGTCAACAAAATCATATTGCATTGCTTTACGGAAATATTTGAATAGTTAAAAGATTATATGATAGATCACACCATGAAGCAAGCTTATGACAAATGATAGCACAAAACTGTAAAAGGTTAAGAAACTGACCACTGAAGTATCTGCTTGGTGCCAGCTGATGCTGCTGTCTATGGATTTTGGAAGGCGATTAGCTGTCTTCTCAAAAGATATTTTTGACTCTTTGTTGACCTCAATGCATTTAACAGATCTGAAAGCATTAACCAATAATCAATTAGAGTCACATTGTTTCACCACGAAATTAGAATTGGGGTCGCACAGCAAATACAAATTCTTGCCTGCACTTTCTAGAGGCAGCCAGTGATAGCCCGATAACACCACCTCCAGCATACAAATCAGAAACAGCTGCTCCAAAAGGAACATACTTTTGCAACTTCCTCAACAAAGCATCAAAAGCCTGAAAATGGATGTAGCTTAAGGAGAAACACTTTGGCAAGATGAACAGTGCCGTGATTCCTTTTTTGAAAAAAAGAAGCAGGTAGAGCAAGGCAGAGGGACATGATATGCATGATAATAATCCCACAAATCTCCATTGCTGCTGACGAGCAATCATCTCAGTGGGACATTGCGCTCCCAAATAAAAAGAAACAAGATCATGTCCAGTTAAAAGTTTGATGTACCCGTGTATTTGCTTGTCCAAAGCTGGATGGAGCCAAGGAAATATCAATTCCTCCAACATGTTCCCAGAAATCTTGCTCTCCTACAAGATGTCTCCACCTATTGCCAAAAATAATCTGCATCATTTGTAAGTAGCTTAAGATTTATATTAAAACAATATATCAATATAATTATTTACTCTGTTGTTGAACGGGATAATGGCAACACTTCATGAATAACTACTGATAATCTAGCATTAACACTCATTTTAGTTTCAATTTTACAGGTAGCCCCTAACCAAACAAGCACAAAAGGAAATTTTTGCTGTTTGAACAATAGAACACTTTCCATGAAGAATAAGGTTGATATAATCGCATAGATGCAAAATTACAAAACATAGGTACTCAAGTTATTATTATCATCTATTCAGATATAAAAGAACTCCAAACTCACGTTGTTAGTTGATGTCTGAAAGTTAGCCCATACAGAGTGAACGAGATGAACAGAACTCCTAGGTCCACCATATCTCCATAGATACTGTGATATGCAAAATGTAATCAAGGTTTTATATAAACAGAATAACAGTGAAAGGGCAATAATTCAAAATAGCAGAAAACGGTTGTCAACTCACATTAGCCAAGGCAGTTAGCTTGTCAGAATTAGGAGAGTTCTCATTTCTGGAATTCCATACTAAAGACACTTGTACTCTACCTGGTGCAACCGTTTAGGATTTATAAAACAATGCATTTCTCAAAAACTTGTAAGATACTAAAAGAAATACCAAGTTAAAAGAGCAAACCATTTTTATATCTTTCTGGAGCAGGAAGAGAGGTGTTGTAAGTTGTCACAGCCAACTGCCAGACACACACGTCATTTAACAGAAGCAACAACACTTTAACTAAAATCAACGTAAAAAATCTGTAAATACTCAAATAATTATAATCACCTGAACATATCGTAAATCTCCTGTTCCCTGATCTTCATTGAACGGTTCAACATTCAACTCAGTGATACCTAAAATTAAAAATTCAACATTTAAACCAAACAACAATGGATGTTACATTTTTGCATAAAAATCAATGATATTGTAAACTAATTTCTGTCCTACTTAGGCCTACTTTTACGGGTGCAAATGAGTGGAATCTCAAGCTTAGCTTAGCTTATTTATAATCAAGTCAAATTTGAGCTTCCTAAATTTATTTCAGGTATTACAAGCTTATAATTAAAAATAAAAGAATTGTTAATAAATAAAAATTTATGATATTGCATTAATAATCTAATTAAAAAATATATTTTATATATTTATACAATTAAAATGTATAAATTATATATCTAAAATTAGATTATTTTTATCTGAATTAATGAGTTACCTCATAAATTTATTGATAAATGAATTCACAAGCCTAAAAGAGTTGAACATTATCTAGCTTGAGTTTGACTGTTCATTAAAGAAATCTTACTAAAACAACTCAAACAAATTTTTATCAAAGTTAGCTCCACATAGGCTATCAAAGTTAGCTCCACATAGGCTATGAGTGTCCTGATTTATTTGCATCTCTAGCCACTTTCATTTTACATATAGATTGAGAAATTAGTTAAAGCTGTTCATCACTATCTTTAAAAACACCCTAATTAACTACAGTGCAACAGACTCCTTATTATAACTATTGCTTTGGAATTAAAAGAAAAAGACAATTCATAAAGTATATTTTTGAAAATTAACTACTAAATTGATTAAAAAGACAAAGTGAACCGTATAATACATATTGAAGAGAAGACCTTGTCTCAGTAGTTCAACTGCAGCATTAATACTTGGATGATGAGCTGCATTTACACAGAAGCAGATCACAAACACGATAAAGAAGAAGCAACAAAATAGATTAATTTCTAAAGGCCAACTAACACGAGAGAAATTAAAGAGAACGGGGCAAGCCAATTAGCGAGTTACCTTTACAAAGTGGAATATCTACAACATTATGAGTGCCCTCCTCGTATAGACCAATCAGAGGGTTCTTTGCAGAACCACGAACAGCTAGTTTTGCGCGACATCTCCATCCCCACTGCACAGTCAATTCATGCAATCAAAACCCTTCAAGGAAACAAGTAAAAGATTTCAAATTTTTGTATGTTATCCAAGTAATGGATAAGTACCAATCTAGAGCTTTCAAAAGTAAAGTCAGAAATTCCGAGATTCTTGAAAAAGTTAGCAGCCTCGTTGACTATAATCGGACGGTGGAGATTGAATTCTTGCGTGCAACCAGAGCACCTGAATTAAATTCAAAAAAAAAAAAAGAGAAAGCAACTTATTTGTTTGATGTGTGGAAGATAGAATTGTAAGAAAATAATTGGGAGCGAGGTAGAGAGACATACGACTGGAAATGAGGGCACTGTAAGGCGCATGTTAATGCTGGAACGGCGGGTACGCTGAGGTTGGTGAGCGGCAGCTGTGGTGGTGGTGGTGGTGGCGGAGGCGGCGGAAGCGGAGCAGAGGAATGATGTATCGCGGTGGATGCGTGGCAGGTGAAGAGTGGAGAAGGTGGACGGGAAGAGACGAGAAAAGGAGGCATGAGGGATACCGGAAGGGAATGGATAAGATACCGGACAAGCAGCAAAAATATCTGGAAGCGTAGAAAGGATTTAACCGATCCATATCAGGATGACCCGTTTCCTTTTTCCTCCTTGTATTTTCTTTTAAACAAAAATATTCTCTAAATAAACTTTATATTTATTTTTTTCAATTACTTATAATTTTTTTTGTAAACATTAATTTTGGAGTAACCATTAATATTTATCTATCAAATAAAAGGTATTTTCAGACTACCAAAAAATTTATGATATAAAATATTTAATTTTTATGATATTTTCTTTGAATATGAAAAATTCAAATAGATAAATTTATTAGTCAGTTTGTTTCTTAGTTGGACAACTTATCCGTATAAATTATGAGTTGATAATTGTAATAATATTTTTTAATTCAGATTTATTGTTATAATATATTTATGTTAAGTAATTATATAATTATATATGTAAAATCAATAAATATTTAATAAAAATTAATAGGTATCATTACATTATTATTATTATTAAATTTATAGTTTTAGATAACAAACTCCAATCACCGGAAATAATTACTCAGTCATAATCTAATACAAAGAATATTAAGTTTCCAACATAACCAAACCAGCAAATCCAACCCAAAAAAAACATCCATACAATTCTAATCAAACCCATGAAAAGAACCAGACAAAATCAAATCATAGTTAGACCTCTCCAAGCTCAAAACATGAAGTAAATCAAAATGGTAGCCAACGAAACAATGACAAAGTAAGCACCGGACAGGATGGAATGGCATCCCATGAAAGCTGAAGCTGGAGCAGAAGAAGAAGAAGACGAGGCGGAGGAGGAGGAAGAAGAAGAAGAGTCTGGAGTAGATGGCGCAGTTCCTGTTTCTGTGGTGATCTTGACCTTCATGCCTTGCTCGCAATGGCCTGAAGTTCCACAAGCGAAGTAACGTGTCCCTGGTTTGTTCAATTTCACCGCATCATTCCCGCTGTTCAACGAGTTTGTTGCCGTTCCGAGGTCGCAATTCTTGTACGCATTCTCGCTTCCCAGTTCAACCACACTGTGAAGCCCTGCTGTGTACTTGAATACTGTTCCATTCATTGTCAATCAAATTCTCGGTTATTACGATATGATCATCATACCATACATATTAAGACATGAAAGATGAAATTGTTGAACTCACCTAATTGATCACCGACTTTAAATTTGTTACTGGAAGCCCATGAATTGAAATCTGTTGATTCTTCCCAACCTTGGCTTCCCCCAACCACATGTTGAGCCGCCAGGCATTCTTTTCCAAGAAAAGCAACACAAACCAACACCAACAAGACTCTGTCCAACTCCATCTGACACTGCCTTCACCCTCTAATTTGCTTCTTTGTATATCATTCTTGTAGCTAGATATATTTATATGGGTGCATATATGTATAGCCAAATACCAACCAATACCTTATTAATTATCACCTGTCCTTATAAACAAATAGGTCATATGACTCAAGGGTCATTTCAGTAATTGTAAGCAAATGTTTAATCATGAAAGAAATTTCATTATGTTATAGTGTTTGGATTGGCCTTAAAGCAAAATCTAGTTGGTTAAAGGTCATGGAGAAGCTTAACGTTTAAACTAAGCTAGCTATCATGGGAAGATCACCGCCAGCAATGCTTGGATATATCTGCTTTCTCAGCAAGAAAGTTTGGTAGCTTGCTTGTGTTGTTGTACATTATATGATGGTGAAATTTGGACCCTTTTTTTAATCTAGTTAATTGATAAATTTTTGAATAAACTACGGAACCTCTTTCTTTCTATATTGTGGCCTCAAACTTCAGGTTTCGATCATGGAATCATGCAACAGACGACGGGTTTCTTTTAATAGAAGAAAGTATATGTTTATTTGGTGAACATTGATGTGGAGGATTGCACTGTGAGGTCAAGAATTCAGGAATGATGCTTGAAAAATGAGGCAACTTGATTATACACTAGATCCTTCGCATTCACCCCCATGATGAAATCTGCATGGGCGTACTCCTTGATGTACTGAACAGTCAGTTTGTCGACATCGTGGAACTTTAAATGGTCGAGCAATTGCTGAACATCACGAACATCAGACAGAGCATCTTGTCCTCCGTAGCTCACGAAGATTGGAAGGTCATGTGGGATGTTTGACAGGTTGTAAATCGGAGGCGTTATTTCTCCGTAATGCATCATGTTATATTGTACAGTTCCATAGTTGTACTTTTCCAGAACCCCGTATCGAACAGCTGCATGTTCATTCTGAGTAAGCATATACAGACCTCATTCCATTCCAAATTACCAGTCCAGTTAAAAGGAAGGAATTGAAATGTGGGATTTGAGAAAACTTACTTTGAGCCAAGTGAACCATGTTCTTGGTAGAAGTGGATTGAGGCTCATTCTTCAAGAAGAGATCAATGGTTGAAGCATTAAGGCAACAATTTGGGCCTTTAATCGGTAGAATTCGAACATAACAATGTCAGCACATGAAAAACATAGGCGACCGGCATTAAATATTTGTCTAGCCTGAGGAATAGATGGATAAATACCGGTAATTGCTGCCAACAAGTCATAGCAGTCTACCCCAGGATAAGCACACAGAGCTTTCAGGAATTCTCCTACTGCCTCCCTGCACTCGAAACAACAGAAGGAAAGAAATCAAATCAACCCTTTTAAAAATTCAATCCGGCATGAGACTTTACTAGTTTATAAAGACATCAGTTTTTTTATCTTACCCTTTGGGATTGAACTCAGCTAGACCGAATAGTGTAGTGATCTGCAGAAAGCAAAATTTCTTTTAGCATAAATGAAGAGGTCTGACTACTGTAAAGTTACAACTGCTAGTCAAATCAATGCAACTGAAGTTATAATTTAGGAACGCACCTCGCCAACGAAGGATTTAGCTGCAACAACGCCAAGTGCAGTGGTCATGTGGCTCAAGTAAGCAATGGGACTCAATAGAGCTGCTGATTTCACCTTGTCAACCAGTAACCCTTGTGAGAATGATGCCAATACTATCAGAGTTCCCTGCCAAATACGGTTAATACGAGTAAATCGAGTTCTGTTTCTTTAACTGAAAATGGGTGTTGCAGCACTTGTTATGAGAAATGACTCTTACCAAGGAATGACCCACGTAATGTATCTGCTGCTGCCCTGTATGATCGTACACATAATCAAAAACTGCTGGTAAATCGTAGGTAACCAATTCATCCCATGACCAATTCCAGAATTCCTGTCATTTAACAACAAAAAAATGAAACCAAATTCCAGAAACTGAAATTGCAGTCATGGAGTAGCAAATATCTCATCAGAACTTGTATGCTGAAAGAGGACAACCCAACACTATAACATTGTACTACGCCAGTACAAGTTTGTACTTTTACTTTTGACGAGCAAGCAGCGAATAACTTTCAGAATAAAACCGAAATTCATTCGATCAAAAACCTTCTGATCGCATGCACACAAATCAGCTAAAAACGAACCGTAACAGAGAGAGAAAGAGAGAGGGAGAGGACCGGGTCGTTAGGAGGAAGAGCGGCGTGGCGGCGGCAAAATCTGGTGCCGCGGGTGTTAGCAATCCAGACATCAAACCCTTGATCTGCTAATATCAAGGGCAAGTTTTGTTCCGCCGAATTCAATAGCCATGTCATCCCGTCCTGCACCATTTTCATCAATAATTTAGTTCATTCCCACATCATTTCTGGTGTACGCAAATCATTTTGTATTATTTTTAAATTCTTAATTTCTCATGGCCATCCTATCAAATCATTAAAGAAGAGGAAGGATGATGTTTATATTCATAAAGATCATTGATTTCTTTAATTTTTTTTTTTAAAGAAAATACAGACACGGTGGAGAGCAGCAACGAAGAAAATGGAAAGAAAAGGTGGAGAGCAGCAATGGAAGAGTCAAGCCAATCAACTTTATAGATTGCACCATTGACGTCGGCTTTTATCCTCTGCTTTCTATCCTTCATCATTTTTCAACCATCATTGCATCATTTCCAACACTACCTTCATCCCTTTTTCGGTAATTTCACATCACATATCAAGATGAAAAATAGTAAAAAAACTCCAAAAAAGAAATTCCATTACAACTATATATTAATTATAATTAATCTCCATTAATAGCATATTATCTATTATCACCGGAAAAAATAGATTTTAAATAAATAGTTTATAATTTTACAAGATAAATTAAATTAAATTTTAATTTTTTAAAAATATTATAAATTAATAATCTAAAGTATGATATTAATGAATGATATATTTTTTCTGGATCAAAATAAACAACTGAAACTAAAACTAACTAAAGGATCCACAAAATGACATGAAAATAGAAATGTCATAAGTTCATGACAAATCTGATAATATTTCCACGCTATACGTGTCTATGTCTGTTATAATATATATATATATATATGTACGTAGACACATGCATATATGTTAGCAGAAATGGATAGCTTCTTGGTCTTGGCAGTTTTGTACAGCATGGTCATTCTTTCGTCACTTATTTAAAAGCTAGTCAGGGTTGTATGGTTGACCGTATTCTGCACTTTTTTTTTTATTAATTTCTTCATCATTTTCCTCTCAGCAGAGGAAACCAAATTCAATGGTTTATAACAGGAAAAGCACTTTATATCTTGAAAATATGATGAATTTCGGGGGGGCGGGGGGAATAGTGGATTAAGGGAAGGTACCACAAGAACACCATGCTGTATTATAACTGGTTGCCTCTTAGTATTTTCACCACCACCGGCTCGTCCTTCAGGTATTCTTTGCAAGCTAAGTATGTACCCGTCTTTTGTTTCAACCTGAATCATCGAACATTGCCCTCATGACATGTTAAACGTCTGAATGCATTGACTAATCCAGGAAGAAGAAAAAAAAGAGCAACGGGGTATATAGAGGTTCGGAGACCGAGTTCTTACATCAATCTCCTGGCATCTGTAACCATGAATCGTGACAGAAGAAGCACAGATACCAACTGTGGAAGGATCCAAGACTATCGTTGAAGAGCCACGGATGGAGGCATATGATTGACAGGGCATCAAGGCTGAGAAATGAACTAAGATGGTGAACATTAATATGACGGACAAGTTATGATTAGAAGCCATGGCTGGTTGGTGTTTTCTCTTTTGGATGAGTGAAGTGAGCGAGATAAAGAAAATGTTTCCCTTATATAAAGAAAGGGAAAGGGCATTGAAAAGGAATAGATTTCTCACTGCCTTTAACTTCTTTGGACAATAATATAGATTTCTTGGAAGTGTGGGGATTTTTGACGTTAGGATGATATCCATTCATAAGGTAAGGGGCGTAACCGCCCTGGCATTTTCTCTTTTTTTGGATTATTTCTTCTTCATATTCTTGTGCATGGTTCGGCAAGTAAACTAATATATATATTTAAATTCTGTCCATGGGTTTTTAAATTATTTATATTTTATGTATTGATTTAAGTATTAAAATAATTTCTATATTGGTTTTGATTTTACAGAATTTCATTTAAAATTTATTACGATTTATAATGATTTATATGTAAACTTATATATAAGGAAGATTAAAAAAATAAATACAACGAAAATAGAAAAAATAATAATAATAGAATGTTGAGGTAAAAATCTCTTATCCTAATAAAAGCAAAAGGAGAGCAAACCTTAGATTATGGTAACTTGTAAGAAAAGGAAAAGTATAACGAAAATAGAAACCAGTCCTCAGCATAATGTCTCTTACAGTTATTTTTTTCTATTACGTTCAAAAAAATTCCAAAATACTATTAATCACCAACTCGGAAATTTTATTGAATATTTCAGTTTTTTAGTTTGATATTTTTCAAAAGAAAAAAGACAAAAAGCTCTGAAGTAGACAAGCGAGGTGTGAAATGGAGAAGGGATTGGGAGGAGGCAAACTGCGGAAGAGCTCAGGAAATGGGCAAATTTCAGGTACCACTTTGCGTATGTAAACTAAACAAAAACAGAAGTCGGGGTCCACTTCATGTTACGGGTTAGTTTACATAATATGGACTCTATCCATGGAAGTGGATGATGCTCTTCCTCTTGGAGTGTGGAGGTTCCGACCTAACATTTTCATCGTCTTCGCTTTGCGCCATCTGCAAAGTTTGGTAAAGGAAAATAGAGCGGTGGATAATTTGCATAAGGTTGTGGTTTTTGATGTCGAATATTTTATTTGATTCATGTGGGTGTGGGTGTGGCTTTCGCCATGATTGCATCCAGAAAGCTGGGCTTTGACTATGCTGTCTCCTTCACATTCATTTACCATAATTGCGCTCTCACTTACTCATATCCTCGTTTTTATAAATCTCTGGTGCTGGTATATGTATATGTATATATATGTATTTAGCAACAGATGCTCTTTTGTTGGTCAGCTACTTCCATTTTTTCTACAGGTAAGAGTTATGAGCAGGGAACCAACTTTATCGATTACACCAGCAAAGATCTCACCGTTCTGCAATTTTTTAAGAGCATGGACTAAGTGCCAACTTTATCTCAAGTTTCGTATGAGGAATAAGATGGTAAATTTATATCATTTTTAATAATATATTATTTTATTTTTATTTTAAATATTAATTATATATCGACTATATTAATGATTCGTTGATTATTAAGATCGATTGCTAATATTATCAATTGTTGAAGATATATAAATAAGACTGGTGCAATTAAATATACATCTTTGTTAATGAAGTTAAAACAAAGGGGAATGTACCGAGTGAGTATATAACATATTGCCAAGTATTGTCAACGTGTTCCGTGTCGTGGGTGTGTTTGTTCATGCATGTTAGAATTAGGGTTTTCTTACTGTAATAATGACAAACTGCTTTTATTAGAAAGAAAGGGAAAAAAAAAAAGATAAGGATAATTAAGGAGGAGTACATATGAAAGAGGTTCAGTAGCAGTGACCGAAAGCTGATATCCTGTTCATTCCTCACCGAAGGAACGTCGACTATAAGCAAGTTGTTGGGGAAAGATGAGCCTGCTGGGCCACATGTTCCCTACCTGGAAATAAGCTCATTTTGGTTTGAGTCGGCATGGTGCTTGTCCAACAAAAACAAGATTTAAACATCAATTTACTCTCAAACTTATAATCCACGATGGATTAATCCATAAATCAACTTTATGGGTTGATATCAAAGCGAAGTTGGGCACATTGATGGATCCACAATAGGGGCTAATATTTCAAGAATCTAATATATAATTTATCCATTTTCTTCGTAAAAAATCATTATCTAGTACCTTTTCTGATATTTTATCCAACATCGGCCTGGTTAGGCATACTAAGGAGTGCAGCATGAATAAGAATATGCCAATGATGACAAAAATCCTTGATGATAAATAGAAACGAAGACAGGGACGAACACAGGATACAATTTCTTTATAAATATATATATATATATATAAGCTTCCGTACAGGGGCAATTTATAGTCTTCTCTTATTAAGAAAAGTTGTACGTAGCATCAGTTTCCGCTTTGACATAGAGTGGAGAGTGAATTCCTGAATCGTACATCTTCTCTACCATTGTTGCTTTGTACATGTCCTTGACTCGATCTTGTGATTTCATGGGGGTTGAGAACTTGGAATCCTACCATTTTCCATTTACATCTCATCCAAGTGGGATGGACTCATGCTTGATCATTTACAGCTATTGCCGGGCTCATCCTCTTCTTCCTGCCACTAAAACTACGGCAGGAAATCAAACTTGGCAGGCAACATTGTCCAGATTTAATTGGCTTCTCCTTATCTATTAAGGCATCACCATTAGCTGTCCGTTCACTGCTACAGACACTGTTAGGTCCAGAGATGTAAGGAGTACCAGAGGCTGATTTTGGAAGAACATCCAGAACGGTTTGGTTGGGTTCCGCCTTCCTGTTTGGAGTATCCCGCGTGCCTGAAGTATCTAAGTTGTCAGCATCCTGTTCGTCTCTCGAAATCTCGCGGAAGAGTTCTGATAGTCTTTTCTTCCCTTCTGGTGATGGTTCGGGTATAGAACCAGGAGCAGGAGGCCTGTCCTCCGAAGCGGTTGTGTTGATTTTAGGGGCTCCAGTGGAAAAATTGCGATGCACTGGCGTATTGCCCCTTGAAGGGGTAAAATCTGCACAATGACTGGCGAAAGTAAGGGACCTTACAATGGCAGAGTACAGCAGGACTGATGACTATTTAGCTGTTAGAATAAGACAAACAAATTCCTATAGAAGACAATGTCATGGCGTGCTTTGAACTCCCAAGGGAGATGCGAGTCTCATATACAGCAGCAATTTCTCTCAACAGACACGGAAACAATCCAATGAAAGTGGAAGAGTCAATGCAGTACGCTTGCCAGGGAAAAAATTCAGCCAAAACAGATGTAAAATTTTCTTACCACCACAAACACTAAAGAAATCATCTTCACAATCTGAATCTATCCAAGCACGGGAATCAAAAAAGATTTCGTCTTTGCTGCCTGTCAAGTAAGAACCAAATATAATATCAACTTCAAGCTTCAAAAAAAACCAAAGAGTAGCTTAAAAAGAATTTCAAACCCTGGTGCATATGTAGCTTAACTTGTAAAACAAGCCATGATCCTTGAATTTGCTAAAAGTTACAGATGACAGAAGAGAAGAGACATGGAAGAAAAGAAAGTAACTCATCTAAAGCTTCATTTATATCACTGTCGAACACATTACGAACAGAAACAGAAGTATTGGTTGATCTTAAACTTCAGTTGGGCAGTGGGCACATCCTGGAAAACTTCTAAAATCTTCACTTTCCATGTATAAGATGTTCTTAAACAGAAGTATTGTTATACTTTTAACAATCATTGTGCAACATTAATCAACAAGTTAAGTTGTCATAGTAATACCCACGTATTGTGGACCACCTCTTCCCAATCATGTTCAAGAGTTAAGAAACTGGTTAACATTTGACACACGGCAAGCAGCCATGAAGGTGTAATTATTAATGGACCCACATAGGGACATACTTTCAAAATGCCAGGACAATGCTTAGCAATTCAGTCTCCAGTATTGAATGAAACAGGTTATTGACGATAATTACAAAATAAGATGATCTATTGTCATAGTGTTTTCAGAAGGATCCAAAGTTAAAAGCCAAGCATTGCTCTGCCTAACCTCTTTCAGTAATCATTTTCAATCAAAAAATTCTGGGTTTTCATTTCCGGTCTTCGGGAAGATCGCCAGGAAACTTACATCACCATTTTTGAAAACCAACAGCATAGATAACTCAATAATAAAATTGTCATATAAGAGCAGGAAACCAAAGAAATTGATATGTTTTGCTTTGGTTGGATATTTCTGGACCATGTTATCCTGCAATCTGCATAGATAAGCAGAATCATGAACCAGCAGTTTCCTCTTTAATTGCATTCATCATCTATGATTAGAAGTATAAGTTTCCTATCTGGTCAAAACATGGAAATAAAATCACTCAGCAGTTCAGCAGATGTAATTTAAATTGCTGTAGAAACATGTGGGAGATGATGGAAAGAGAAAAAGAAACACAAGAGGAAGCACAACCTGAAAGTTGACCTGAGAATAAGAACAGAGTAGCAGATAACCAGAATCAATACAGAAACAAATTCCAAACTAACAAGCAATTCGTTAACCGAAACAAGAATAGCATACCAATGAAATCCATTCCTCAGGCCAAAACAGCATACTCCACCATTAAAGATCTCAAATCACATTCACAGGGAAAACACATAAAACCACCAACAAATTTAAACAACAGACAGGCAGTGTTTGGGAAAAAAGAAAAGTCAACAGAAAAAAAACAACACAAGAAATTCCATAGCAGGTAAACGATAAAAATTGAAGATCTCGAGTAAGACAAAATACCATAGTCATCGAAAGTCTTGATTGGAGGATGAACATCAACGTGTTTATCTTTGATGGGCGATTCTGGAGTTACAAGATTGTCTTTTTTAGACCCAAAAGGAGTTCCTAACTTCAAAGCTGTTGACTCTGCTGTTCCTTTATGAACTGAAACACAAGAACCCATCTTTTCTTCTTAATCTTTCTGTATCTAAAACAGCGGTACCATGACTAGCAGAACCAGTGGGATAATCACATGAAGAAACATGAACAGAAACAGAAAAAAGGAAAACAAGAAGCAGTCTTTACTTCATGGAGAAAGAAAGTAACGCAAAAGAAGACGAAATAAAGAAAGAAAGGAAGCGTTAAAGAAGTGGAAAGTGGGGGAGAAAAACCAAAATAGCTTCAGCTCGGCTTGACATAAATAATTGAATCAATAAATAAACTCTAACAGAAGAGTTGATTTAATACGAAATATAAAAGCTGAAAAAAGGTTAAATAATGGTCCAAACTTTTACTTAACATAAAGTGAATTTCTTTCACCATTGCAAAAGGGTCCGAGGGTGAGTCGGTCAGTGAACGAGTTCAGAAAAAAAAAAAAAAAAAAAAGTAGAGTGGTGGAAGAGAAAAGGGGTTTGATATAATTTAATTAATTGATTGGTTGGCTGGTTGGAGCTCTGTTTCCATGTGCTCTGTGTTATTATTGATGTTTTGGTTTTTGTTTCTACAGGGACTCCATTTGGGTTTGAATCTGATTCTTCAGACTCTTATATACATATATATATATATAATTTTACTATTTTAATTGTACAATTATTCTAATCCCTGTTGTTTAGAAGGTTGCATTATTTGATTATCTTACGATATATTTGTTTTATTTAAGAATAAGATGGTTTCATGTCTGATTATCGATCCTTACCATGTGCTGTAATAAGGAATTTACATCATGTCTTGCCTCGAATTTGAACAAATTCAATTAATTTAATTTAATAAGTAAACTTAAATATACATTCCAGTTTCATTCATTTTATTATTTTTATACTTTTAATTTTTGGTTTGATTTATTTTATTTTATGTACTTTGATTAAAAAAATATAACATATTAAATCTCATAACATTTTATAATATTTCACATCTCTCTGCAGCAAATAATGAAGAAGATGAAGATTGAATTTATAATTTTATGAAAAATTTTACATATAATTTTAAGTTAAATAATAAAATATGATAATTTCTTAAAATTTATTATTTATATAATTTATTAATTTCATATATTTATCTTTATATTCATCGATAAAAGAATGTTTGGTTTGTTTAAAAAAATAAATTTAAATATTTTATTAATTTATAAAAATATATCATTTTATTATCAAATAAATTAAATGATTTTTTTAAATTAATTTTTTTATTTTGATGAAATTGAATTTTGTATTTTTTAAATATTTATTAAAATATAAATATAAAATATTTATTTGTGTTATAAAAATTATAAAATTTACCTTTCGAATACAATTTTATGAATTTTAAAAATGATAAATTTGATCTCTACTTCATTGAAAAGGATCCGAAGCTAAAAGAGAAACTCCATCCATGAAAAGGAAAAAGGGATAATCTCACATATGTTTTAAACAATAATTAATGGTTATATATTAATAATATTTGTATTTTATTTAATAAAATAATTTGAAAAATAAAGTAAAATATGTATTAATTTTATAGTTTTGGAATAAAAGAAGGTGGCTTCCAAGTCAATCTACGTATCCATATAAATAAAGTAGGCAGAGTTTTCTTTTATTTTTAATATTCATGTCATGATTTTTACTTTCTTAATTATTATTTCTCTCTCTTGTTTTTTTTTTGGTCCGTATTTCATTCACTCCTCCATTTAATGCTCATTTATTTACTTCTTTGACATATTTTCTTTTCTTCCGTTTCATTGTTTGCATTAAAACTTTATTGACAAATCAAAAATTTGAAATTTAATTATTTATATGCATGCATATAATGTAAACTATTATTTTTATATTTATATTTTTATCTTAAATTTAATAAACAATTAAATAATATTTATGATGTGATTAATTTTCAGAATGATATTCAAAACCCAGACTGATCACTTCTAAAAATGAGGTATTAATATGTTTACCGTGGAGTATAAAAAATCTCAACACCTGACATGTATAAAATACTCTATTTATGAGAAATCAATGGAAAATATTGCTTTCACTTTAATTAGTTGCCGGTACGATCAAGCTGCCTCCCAAGATTATCATTTACGTTGACAGGCACTTGATGGCGACAATGTCTAATGCAACCAGTAACTACAATGGCTAATTTTCCAACTTAATCACGTAATTTGTTGATATGATTAAAATGATAATTATTGGGATGTTTGATTTAGGGTTGATCTATCTTTATCAGATAGGCTGAGGACCGACCATCCCATGCATGGTTTCTCAAAATGCCAGTATTTTACTGAGTTGCTAATATTATATGTGTATGTTTTAATTTATACAAATATCTTTTTTGAAAAAAAAAAATTAATTTTAAGAATAAAATATTTATGAAGGTCAGATCAATTTAATTGAATTTTTTTACTTTATTTTTTAAATAATTAATCAAAATATTAACAATGTATTAATCAGTATATTTCATTTACGGTAATAGTTATACTTTTTATTTTCTAATAAACATAATATTTTTATCGTTGATATTTGATCTATTTAGCAACGGATTGATAATTAGTATTTGTCGTTAATAACCTAGTAACGACCAAAAAAAAAAAAAAGCCATTTTTTTTGTTAATTACATGGACCATGGGTATGGAAGTGTCACCAACCTGTACTTAAGATGGCTGCTGGGCTTTCTATTTCGATTATGGCTGGATAGGAGAAATGTCACTGATTCAAGGTATTGCAAATAAATCTAAAAATTATTAAATAAATATGTTAATAATGTAATAATATATATTAATTTTTATAAAAAAAAAGGATTTACAGATGCTAAAAGGCAATCTAGTTTTTTTTTATGGGAATTGTTCAACCTCGTCTTCCTCTCTCTGTACCAAAGCAACCTCAAAGCCGTGCAATTTTTTATACGTATAAACTTAAAAATAACCAAAATTTTTTTTTATTTTTTTAATAATTAAGAATCTTAAATTCAATATTTAATTTTTAAATATACAAAAAGTGGGTTTTTATTTTTTTATTTTAGAAAAATTTACACCAATTATAAAATGTTTTCCTAAAAAAATTATAGAAGTTAATTTTCCTGTTTTATAGGATGTAATTTTATTTATTGATTATTGGGTTTTTCATAAAATTTTATAACGTTGGTAATTCATGCGGAAGTTCTTTTATCGAGAAATGCCTTTTAAATGGGAAAATTATAATACGCGTTGACGCGTGCCAAATTAGATGGTGTGTTATATAAATGAGCCCAAGCCCATGATCATAATCCGTGTGGGTGCAAGTGGTTGGGTCGGTTGGCTCCGTTACAGGGTGTGCACTCCCGGGTTTGGGTGGGAGATTGATATACGCCTGTGAGGACGTTCTTAGGGTTTCTTAAGATCTGAAGGTGCAATCTGTAGGAGTTATCGTTGTTCTATCTCTAGCTTCTGTGGAAGGTTGCAACAGTAAAGGTACCGTTTTCGAAATTGTTTTGTTCTAATGTTTTATAATTTTCTGTGGTGATTAGATTCTATGAATCGAATTGTTGAAATATGTGTTTTTATTAAATTTGAATCAGGTCCAAAATACCGGTCAGCAGCATATATAGTTGCAACTCATTAGGTGTTATGGGAATCGCAATGGATTCCCTCTGGGCTTCGAATTTGATTTCACATAGCAACATTTCTTTTAATTCGAATCTGCATGAGTTTTTATTGCTTTCCAATTTATTTATTTCTTTATTGTGTTTTTCTGTAAGAAGATCAATTACGTGTTTGTTGGATTGTGATATACACAGAATTAAGCAATGGAGGATGTGAAACATAAATCTAGGAAAGAGGAATCAGAAAGAAAGGACGATGATTCCAAGAAGAGTCACCGTGATCGAGAAAGGGAGCGTGATAAAGAGAGAAATGAAGAGAGACACCGGGATAGAGAGAAGAGGAGCCACCGCCGCTCTGAAAGAGAAAAGAGTACTGATTCTGATTATGAAAGAGAGAGGGAGAAGGAGAAAGAAAAGCATAGAGACAGGGACAAGGATAGAAGGAGCCGTGATGGTGAAAGAGAAAGAACCAAGGATCGGAAGAGAGACCGGGAGGACAAGGCTAGAGATAGAGACAGAGACGGTGAGAGGGACCGAGACAAGGAGGAGAAAAGGGATAGAGCCAGAGACCAGGAGAGAGAAAGAGAGAAAGAGAGGGAAAGAGAGAAAGATAAAAAAGAGCGTGACAGAGAGGAACGTGATAGGGAGAGAGATAGAGAGAGGGAGAGAAGGGAGCGTGACAGAGAAGAACGAGAGAAGGAAAGGGAGAGGAGGGAGAGGGAAAGAGAAAAAGATAGAGAGAGGGAGAGGAGGATAAGGGAAAAGGAGAAGCGTAGAGAGATTAGCAGCGATGACAACAGTGAAGATGATTCTAGGGAACATGATAGGAAGCGACGAAGGAGAGGAGATGAGGACAATTCCAGGGAGAGAGTGCGTGAACAGAGCAGTGGCAGGTCAAGCAAGCACAGAGATGAGGAAGGGGGCCTGAAGAAAAAGAGTGTTGACGATGACATGGATAAGAAAGAAAAGAAAACTCGGGAGGAGGAATTAGAGGATGAACAGAAAAAGTTGGACGAGGAAATGGAGAAGAGAAGAAGAAGAGTTCAGGAGTGGCAAGAGTTGAGGAGAAAGAAGGAAGAATCTGAGAGGGAGAAGCATGGCGAACCATCAACTAATGATGAACCACCAACAGGTAAAACCTGGACCCTTGAAGGAGAATCTGATGATGAAGAAGGAGCTCCAACAGTGAAATCCGACACTGACATGGATGTGGGTGAAAATGCAAAGCCTGATATAGAAATTGGAGATGCTATGGTGGTAGACTCTAATAATGGTTCAGCTGCTCCCGAAAATGGTGGCAACAATGTTGTTGACGATGAGGAGATTGATCCCCTGGATGCTTTCATGAATTCCATGGTCTTACCTGAAGTTGAGATGCTAAACAATGCTGTGACTGCTCAAACGGTTGATGATAAGAAAGAGGAGGTTAAGACAGCAGAAAAAAAGGAAGAAGGAATTAACGGGATAAAGCTTAAGAAAGGGTCTAATAAATCTCTTGGAAGAATAATTCCTGGGGAAGATTCTGATGTAGATTATGGGGATTATGAGAATGATGAAGATCCTTTAGATGACGAAGATGATGATGAATTCATGAAGAGGGTCAAGAAGACCAAAGCGGAGAAGCTATCGGTTGTTGATCATGCAAAAATGGATTACGAACCCTTCCGGAAAAACTTTTATATCGAAGTGAAGGAGATATCAAGGATGTCTCCGGAAGAGGTTGCTGCATATAGAAAACATTTAGAATTAAAAATTCATGGTAAGGATGTACCTAAACCAGTTAAGACATGGCACCAAACTGGACTTGCAAGTAAAATTTTGGAGACATGTAAGAAGCTTAATTATGAGAAGCCTATGCCAATTCAAGCGCAGGCACTGCCAATAATTATGAGCGGCAGAGACTGCATAGGAATTGCAAAAACTGGGTCTGGCAAAACTCTTGCATTTGTACTGCCAATGTTGAGGCATATAAAGGACCAGCCACCTGTGGAAGCTGGAGATGGGCCAGTTGGGCTTATAATGGCGCCTACAAGAGAGCTTGTACAACAGATTCATAGTGATATAAAGAAGTTTGCCAAAGCACTGGGAATCAGATGCGTGCCTGTCTATGGAGGTTCTGGTGTTGCTCAACAGATCAGTGACCTAAAGCGGGGTACTGAAATTGTAGTATGCACTCCCGGAAGGATGATCGACATACTTTGTACCAGTGCAGGAAAGATAGCAAATCTTCGGAGAGTAACTTATCTGGTTATGGATGAAGCTGATCGGATGTTTGACATGGGTTTTGAACCTCAAATCACTAGGATTGTACAAAACATTCGCCCGGATCGTCAAACTGTACTCTTTTCTGCAACTTTCCCACGGCAGGTTGAAATTTTGGCTCGTAAAGTATTGAACAAACCTGTAGAGATCCAGGTTGGTGGGAGGAGTGTGGTGAACAAGGACATTACTCAGTTGGTTGAGGTGAGGCCAGAAAGTGAAAGGTTTTTGAGGCTGTTAGAACTCCTTGGTGAGTGGTATGAGAAAGGGAAAATTTTGATATTTGTCCAATCACAGGATAAATGTGATGCTTTATTCAGGGATTTACTCAAGCATGGGTATCCTTGTCTTTCACTTCATGGAGCTAAAGATCAAACAGATCGTGAGTCTACCATTTCAGATTTTAAAAGCAATGTCTGCAATGTGTTAATCGCTACAAGTGTTGCTGCCAGAGGTTTAGATGTTAAGGAACTTGAACTGGTGATTAATTTTGATGTTCCAAACCACTATGAGGATTATGTTCACCGTGTTGGGCGAACAGGCCGGGCTGGTAGAAAAGGTTGTGCGATCACTTTTGTTTCTGAGGATGATGCAAGGTATGCGCCTGATCTCGTGAAAGCGTTAGAACTCTCTGAACAAGTTGTTCCAGATGACTTGAAAGCTCTTGCTGATGGTTTTATGGCTAAGGTCAATCAGGGCCTTGAACAAGCCCATGGAACTGGTTATGGTGGAAGTGGATTTAAATTTAATGAAGAGGAGGATGAAAAGAGAATAGCAGCAAAGAAAGCACAGGCAAAAGAATATGGCTTTGAAGAGGACAAGTCAGATTCAGACGACGAAGACGAAGGGGTACGTAAGGCAGGCGGTGACATCTCTCGCCATACCTTAGCTCAGCAGATAGCTGCCATTGCTGCTGCTGCCACCACTAAAGGCATTACATCAGCAACACCTTCGCCAATGCCTCATTCTACTGGTCAGTTGCTTCCTCCTGCTGGATTACCTGTATCTTTGCCAGCAGTTATGGGCCTAACAATCCCGGGACCAGCAGCAGTTGTTACTGGGGCTGGACTGCCTTCTGTAACTAGTGACAACACCGCTAAGGCTATTGCAGCTGCCATCAACTTGCAACATAACCTCGCCAAGATACAAGCTGATGCTATGCCTGAACATTACGAGGCAGAACTTGAGATTAATGATTTCCCCCAAAATGCTCGGTGGAAGGTTACCCACAAGGAAACATTGGGCCCAATCTCCGAATGGACAGGTGCTGCAATTACCACCCGTGGACAATTTTTCCCTCCAGGTCGAATTCCAGGACCTGGGGAACGCAAGCTATACTTGTTCATTGAGGGCCCTAGTGAAACATCTGTTAAGAAAGCTAAAACAGAGCTAAAACGTGTGTTGGAAGACATAACGAACCAGGCATTATCGCTTCCTGGAGGAACACAACCAGGAAGATACTCGGTTATATAATTGTGAGTTATTATGAATTTTGGTTACAATTTGATCACTATTCCGTGTCCGACTCCTTTGATTATTTTAGTAATGTGCCTTGCATTCATGCATACTTGTCATGTTATAGAATTTTCGGATAGAATATTTCATCCACCTTGCAAATGAACCGGGTTTCTTACTTTATAATTAATTTGGGCCTTTTTGGTCCATTTGCTTCTAAAATTTCCAGCCTCCTGGATATTGATTGTATTCTGTACTTTCCTCAATTTGTTGGTAGTTAATTTTCTTTGTTAAAATGAAATTCCACTTAATTCCTTTATTTTCCCCCTTTTTTGGTTTGTTCTTCTACCATGGATCGAGGGATGATATAATATAAGCTCATCCTCGTATGTTGAATATATTTCCTCTGCTCATTGCCATTGCATTTACGTTCATGGTGGTTGATGAGATGGTGATAAGATGCAATTATTTTGCCATTAAGGTGAGTTTATAATGATACAGTATAACCGTTATGAAACTAAGAATGCAAGCTTGGTGTGGGGAGGTCCTCTCTTTTCATTTTCTCTGTTTATCTTCTTTGATGAGCAATTCTCTTTTCGGGGAAATCTTATCAGTGGATAGGAGATATGATACTCTTTTTTTTTTTTTTTAAGTTTTTAATTTATTTAAGCAAGCTCCATCCGTTAACTAGAAGTACCATCCTGGAGTTTCACAGTTCTCTGTACAGAAGTCTCTAGCACAATGCACACTGCAGTAAAACAATAATTCAAAACCAAATTGTTACTTGAGGCCGTCTGTGTCGCTCGCTCGCTTACTCAGGTTTTACCCCTAGAATCATTTTCCTTAACCAAGTCTTGGAAAAAAGGAGCTTGGGGTGAACAATTTTATACAAAAGTATTGTTGCGTTTTATCTATGAAGTACTGTTCTTTATTTCCTTTCAAAGAATACTGCTTGCTGTTTTTTCCCATAATGTGAGCATGTGAACAGGTGGGTCCCCCCAGCGTCCTGGAGACTTTAATGTGAAGTATTGCGGAAGAACGCTCCAGCAGTCTCACTTTTTCTCCGCTGTTCCTGTCCACCTTTCTTGTTGATCCATTCCTCACTTGTATAATAATTTTTGCGAAATTTTAGATCCTAATCAGAACTGCCTCCATTCCTGGAGAAGAAAAATGATGATCGTTACAGGTGCAAGATGAGGATTTTTGTAATTTTGCAGAAAATTGGTCAACTTATGTGCCTTTATATTTCAGGAGGGAACTAATCCACCAGGAGGGCAGAACCGCGTGTTGGGTCGGTTACCCTTTTGATCAGGACTATCTGATTCTGGTCCATGGTTTCTGGATCTGGAATTGGGTACACCAGCAGGGATTATGTTGGCTGAATTTAAGTTGGCAGCAGATGATGCGGACTGATGACCTAAGGGGATGTTGGTGTGAAACTTAGTACTATGAAATTTAGTGGATCTTTCTTGCGCGAAACTCCATCCAATTCTATTTTCGAACTTGAATTATGTACGTTACCCGATAAATTGTTCAACAGGAGTTATTCCTCCGAGCCACCACCCTTTGTATTGACAGGGAGAAGGAAACAATGATTGCAAGGGAATCCATGTTAGAGCAAGTGCGAGGAAACGGTAAATTCATTCAGAATCACCAAAAGAAAAATGAATCCAGAAATGCTTTGAAAAATATGCTATGTTCTATAAACAACCAATGACAACATGCCATGGTTGTTAAATTGGTCTTGCTCAAGTTTGGTCATGAATGTGTCATTGTTTCGGACGGAGATCGTCAACATCCAACTGGAATCTGCCGGAAACGTCATTTCGTCACCACGGCTATCAGGAAGAAGTCCCGGCTGCATTTATTGTATTGATACGGGCATGAAGGGTCGAAATCCGTCGTGTGAGACAACGTGATTCATGTATAAACAAATTAATACCATTGATCGTAAATCGAGATGTGGTGAATATCCGAAAATCAGCTGCATGTGCTCTTGGCTTCGTCAAGTCAAATGAGCTAAAATTATTACTTTAAAACCATACTTTTACGAAAGTATGTACGAATTTTTTTTTTAAAGAAATGATTTTGAAAATAAATTTTTTGTTGAAAAAGATTAAAAGCCCAGAAAGCAACAAAAAAAAAAAACTTGAAAAACTTCTCAATTTGGAAAATGACTTCGTTCCATCGAATTTCTAAGAAGCTCATATATATATATATATATATATATATATATTCCCCGAAGTCCATCGCGTATACCACGTTCTTCGCTAAAAAACCCAATCACAAGATCCTGATCCCACCTTCATTCGGGTTTTTACTCTGAAAATGGGCGTTACAGCGAAGATCGCTCCGTCGATGCTATCATCCGACTTTGCGAATTTAGCATCTGAAGCCGAACGCATGCTCAACTGCGGAGCTGATTGGCTACACATGGATATCATGGTACTGCAATTTTCTTTCTCCTCGAATTTTTGGTGATATTGAGTTTAAGTCTGTAGTAACTACTTATACAATTTTAGGATGATCAAAGTTCGCTGTTAATTAATACGGTGTTTCTCTCTTATTTGATGTGCAGGATGGGTATGTTTGAATACGAATTGGGAATTTTGTGGGAAAAAAATCTGGTTCTTTTCTATGCTCCTAAGTTCCAATTGCTATCTTGATGATGCAAGATCCTATCTTTTCTTGCATTAATTTTGAACTAGGATTTTTCAGATTTAATGCAATTCTACATGCAAAAACATAAATCTTTTAGATTTGCCAGGGGTCCTAGCTCAGAGCTGTAAGTATTGGAAATTTAGGATTATTGGGTTCAAGAGAGAATGCATATGGGAAAGTAGTGAGAACTAATGTTTGAAGTTACTACTGAATAACTTAATGTCAAAGCACAAAGTTTTTATGTTTTTTTTTTTTTATTATCAGCGTTTGGTTGATTAGATGTGATGCAGTCTCAGTAAAAAGTGATTCATATTGTTACGTTCCTGTTGACTCGTGCATGCTTTATATGTTTTCTTGGTGCTTGCTCATGTTCTCTCTTAATGGATGTGTACTTTTCATTTTTATTTTATTATAGACACTTTGTTCCAAATCTAACCATTGGAGCTCCGGTCATTGAGAGTTTAAGAAAACACACCAAGTAACGTCTCAAATCTTTGTGGTTTTACTCTTTGAGTTTGTCCATTTAGCATTCGCATTGTTTGATCGTATTTTCTGTATTTTATTTTTAACTTCTTTTGCAGGGCATATTTGGATTGCCACCTTATGGTCACTAATCCTTTGGATTACGTTGAGCCCTTTGGTAAAGCTGGTTCTTCTGGATTTACATTTCACGTTGAGGCATCCAGAGGTTGCTCGTCACATATCACAGTTGCTGCATTTCTAGTTTCTGTTTTGTAGTAGCATCTCCTTCTTTTGTCTCTGCATTTTTCTTATATGAATTTCCTCATGGTGTGTTTTTGTAGAAAATTGGGCTGATCTGATTCAGAAAATCAAGTCAAATGGCATGAGGCCAGGTGTGGCGTTAAAGCCTGGAACTCCTATTGAAGAAGTTTATCCTTTGGTATAAACTTTTCCTTCTTATACCGTGTAGAAATAAGAAAAAGAGATTATGTTTCATATGTTTTGTCTTATATCAGTTTAGGTGAATGTGTACTTCAGGTATATATATCATACATATTTTCTTTTGAACTTCACAGATTGAATGTGAAAATCCTGTGGAAATGGTCCTTGTGATGACCGTAGAACCTGGATTTGGTGGACAAAAGTTCATGCCAACTATGATGGAGAAGGTGCCATATTAATTCTCTCTACCCCTCTTTCTTTCTCAGTATGCAAACGTATTTGAACTTATCCAGTGATTTTCTTCCATAACTGATGGCCTTGCCATTTTTGCCCTTGTGTCAGGTAAAAACTTTAAGGAACAAGTATCCATCACTTGATATAGAGGTGAGGCTATTGTTGTTCCGTTTATATGTTAATTTTATCACAGTTGCTTTTGCAATTAAATTCCTGATTTCTCATGCTTTAATTTGTTACCTTTGCTGCATCTTGCAATTTCCTTCTAATTAAAGAATGTCCAAGGAAAAATGTATCTGGCAGCATTATATCCAGAAATTATGTTTCTAGGAAACTTGTACATAACATCCTTATAGAACTCTTCTGAGCATTTTCAAACCTTGTATAAACGTTTGGGAAAATCTGAACTTGGAACACTGCTCGCTTGGTTCATCCTTGATGCAAAATTAACTATAGGCTTCCTCATGTTTTCCTTGCCTATTGACTATTTCAGATGTTCATTATCGTACTTATTTTGAATCTCTCATCTTACATCATGACAATGTTGATTTTCTGTTTTTAGTTATCCAACTTTATCTTGGTTAGCTCGTATTCAATAAAAGGAGGAACAAGTTCATGAGACAGTTGTTTTATTCTATTGTTTTATTGTCTGTCTCAATGATATTGAATGGCTGCCCTGCCTGCACAATGCTGAACTGTGTAAAATTCGTTTGCAGGTGGATGGCGGGTTAGGACCTTCGACCATTGAGATGGCAGCTTCAGCTGGTGCAAACTGTATTGTGGCTGGAAGTTCTGTGTTTGGAGCCCCTGAGCCGGCCCATGTAATATCACTTATGAGAAACAGCGTTGAACAAGCTCAGAAAAACATTTGATATTGATGCTCTCGAGATGCTTCTTGGCGGGATTTGAGAAATGTATACTTGAAAAGTTACAACATCGGTTTTCGTATATTTTGCTGGAATATTTAAGTGCGGTGCTTTTGTTTGCTTCACCTCCAATGTCTGCTTATCACCGTATCATATCAGAGTTTAATGTGGCTATGTTTGTGAATAAGATTCAGAAACCTAAGTGGAGGTCTCAATTTTACCAATGCCATGTAAAAGAGTTGTATCAGGTTTGCAATAAAATTATCTTTATGCTTAATTGTAGATTAATTGACTAGTTGGTATTTTGTTTGAACAGAGATCATTCTAGAAGTTTTCATCTGATTGTGTTGGTGCTTTCTACCTCATTCCTGTCTCTCACGTAACCTCGCTTTGATTTGATTGTGTTGCATTACTAGAAATATATTGCTATTCTAATCTATTGAGTTTAGGAACTTGAAAGAAATTCTTATTTAAAGTCTTTTCCGAATTTTAGTACTCGATCAACACCGCCTATCGTATGGCAAGGCCATGCATGCATATCTCTGTATCTGCACAATACAGAACGGAAAACAGGAGTTTCTGTTCTCTGCTGCCGAACCATGGTTCGTACAATGTTTCATCGTCTGTCGAAGCTTAGCTTCTGGATTAGCAAGGACTCGGAGCAAGGACAAAGATTGTCTTTTACCTGGCAACTCATTTACTAGTCAGTTTTCTGGTATCCATGAATGATGTTTCTTCTTGTCTTGGAGATCATATGTTCTGTTGGAATAATAATTTGCTCTGAACCGCATTGATTGTCGGCGAGCCTGACTTGTTTGTTGGTGCATGCGAGGGACGACGTTGTATCCTCGACCTGATAAAACAAACCTCACTGATGTCTGAAAGTTGTCATTCATCCTAGGTATTGTCCAGATGATATCTGTACAAAAGGTATCCAGTGGCCTGCACATGACATCACGTGCCCATCCATCTCTCCACTTTTGGTTTATGGGTAACAGCGTATCCCCTATCAATCTGACCCATAAAAGTCGGGGAAAAAAAACCATTTCAGATGATAAAGATAGGTTCCTCAGCATCTTAAACACGAGTTTTGAAAATAAAAAATTAATATTAGAAAAAAGAAAATAAAAAAATTATGTGAAAGGAATGGTTTGGTCGGTGATGATCCATGTTGGGATGTAGAGAAAGAAGCATGCGCAATTTGCATGCATATTTTTCACGTTGGAGGCATCGACAGGATTTGCTTTACAACTGCAAATGAAAAGAAAGAGGAAGAGGAAGAGTTTATGATTCATGGGGGGGCTAAAAGTGAAACATTTGGTTAGCTAACTGCAAAGCTTCTAAAAGGCTAGAAAGTGCCTTTAGCTGGAGGCTGTTTCCAACTGTCATGGTGGGCAGTCCATCAATTCTTTTTACATCATTCACATGATACTCGTCATAAACAAGAATATTAACATCATTCACTTTCCATTAACAATCATGTCTTTTGATCTCATAATCTACATTATCATATGTAAAGGCTCGCAAAGGCTAGGCCAGGCTAGGCTAGCTTACATATAGGTCAAGTGCAGATTACAGTAGACTTGTTTTAAATCATGTTCATGAGCTGTTTCTTTGAAGGTATGATTGGAGAGAGTACACCCTTTTCAAAGACATGATGCCTCTATACACTTGATCAAAATTCACTATAGCCAGTACTTTTTAGGACATTATTGGTCCTTGTCAACTGGGATTATGTGTATTTTCATATCATTTTTGACCTACCAATCCCCATCCGCACTTTTCTGCCTTCGCTTTACCATGCATACTATCTTTTCATTAGTGCCTTCATATTATCATCTTCCTATTCTTTTTCCCTCCTTTCATTCCCTTCACTCTCATGCTCATATCATTTCTATCCATTCTCCTTGCCCCAAACAAGTTCCCGTTTATCCGAATCCTTTGCACAGATTAAAAGAGATCTTTTGCTTCTTCTAAAAGATATGCATGAATGAATTTCTAATCTTCAAGTTCATGCATGTACAAGAATCCTCTTTGAATTTCTAATCTTTTTGCAGTGCTTCCACGTCAGCATATAAGACAGAATTGGAAAGATAAATTTCACATGGTTCTGTCTGGAAAAAATCTTCTGTAGATGATGAAAGGAATAATATTTCTTGGGGTCATTAACATCATAACTTACATGAAGGAAGAGCTTGCATAGCCTTTCCCTATATGCTTCCTATACATTCTTATCCGTTGATGTGATATCTGAAGAGGAATTTGCCACTTATTCAACCATATTTCACGTATGCAGAAATGTCTGCCATGCATATCAATCTATGCACATATATCAGCTTGGACGTTCAATAACTTGCATCATCTCTCACATTCCAAATTTCTACACCCTGTTAACTATTTTTATGCCAAACCAACTATCAGGATCCGAATCCGTCTTCTTTATATCACGGGACATTCACCGGACCATGATCTTCGCATCTCCTGTACTGCAACACACTTGGCAAGGTTGTTACAATGCATCTTCATGGTACCCTTAAAAAGACTAGCTGTGTATTTTACCTAATATATTGTTTGTACATTGTACATATACATATTGTTACAGGTTTCCAAGTCCAAGAAGTTGTTGTATTGACAAAGCAGTAGCTTAAAATAATGGTGGAGAGGGAGACAAGCAAATGGAAAACTTGGGATAGAGAAGCCAACCCTTTGTTAACGGTATCAAGTCCAAGGTTATATGATTAACTAAAGAGCTGAAATCAGAAGCAAAATACAAATACCCTTTTCCAATCCCCAAGAATTATGTCTGTGAATAGCTTTGCAAACACTTTAAGATCTCTATAATTCCAAGATTTTATGGATGTTCACTTCATTTTTATTTTTTTGGTATTCACTAGGAGAAATTATATCAATGAAGAAAAATATAAAATATGAGATAATTATAAAATTGACATATTTTTACTCTATATTTTATAATAATATCATAAAATTATAATATAATGTTATAGATATTTGTATGAGTTGAATGTATTATAAAATTAAGGCATATATATTTTTTAATGTCATTAATTTTTATGAAATTAATATATTCTAATATTAATGATTAATTAATTAATATATGATGATTCATTTTGTTGATCATACATAATAAACATGTAAATTTTAGTACGTTAACTTTATTTTTAAAAAAGAAAAAGTAGCAATTGAGTGCAATATTTATATAAAGCATAGTGTAGTCTTATTATTAACACCATTGATATATAGATTCAAGATATGCTATGTGCACCCAATCAGAAAGAGAGAGTTGGTCTTTATTATAATAGGAATATGGAGAATCGAGGAGTTATAGGCATGGCATTGGCAGCCATTATCGGTGATCAGTTCTGCTTTAGTAGAGCTTTGGCCTTATTACTTTGTCTGCTTGTCCCTTCTCTTGGGCACGACTTGTTGAGCTGCCAAAATGATTCTCCTGATGCTTCTGGTTATCGTTGCAATATTAATGGATCGCTCAATCATTGCAAGACTTTTGCCCTTCTTTCCACCAATCCTTACTTCTCGTCTCTTTCCAATTTGAGCTTTTATTTGGGTCTTAATCGGTTTGTGATTGCTGGAGCTAATGGTTTCTCTGCAGAAACAGAATTTTTACCCAAAGATCAGCCTTTGTTGATACCCATAGATTGTCAATGCAATGGCAGTTTCTTTCAGGCTGAAATCACTAAAACTACCATTAAAGGAGAGAGCTTTTATGGCATAGCTCAGTCTTTAGAAGGATTAACAACCTGCAAAGCCATTCAAGAAAAGAATCTGGGTGTTTCACCGTTTAATCTTGCTGATAAAGCTCGGTTATTAGTACCTCTGCGATGTGCTTGCCCTTCTCCGAAAAATCAAGCTAGTCTAGCTACGAGATTCTTGCTCTCTTATCCTGTTAGAGAAGGCGATTCGATCGCTGCTGTTGCTGTCAAGTTCAATACTACCTCTGAAGCTATCGTATCTGCAAACAACAGATCGTTATTAGCAGATTTTAAACCTGGGAGCCTTTTACCTTTGACGTCTCTTCTGATTCCGCTCCAGAATGAGCCTGTTCTTACAAAACCCCGTGAACCCAAATCACCTTTTCGCCAAAGTAGCATCCCAGTAATTAATCCGCATAAGAAGAAGCCGAAGATGCGGATGATAGGAATTTACATTGCGGTGACAGGAGTTGTAGTTGGAGCCACCATTGCTATTGTAGCAGCGTTCTTGATAATCCAGCTGAAGAAGAAGAAGCAGAATTCCAGCAAAGAAGGAGATCCAGAGCTTCAACAGCTTAGTTTAAGTGTCAGAACTACAAGCGAGAAAAAAGTTTCATTTGAGGGATCTCAACAGGATCCTCTTGATGGTCAGATCATGGACGCGACACCTCGTAAAAGAAAGGTTTTTGTGGAGAACTATACAGCAGGGGAGCTGAAAAAAGGTACCGAAGATTTCAGTTCAAGCAATCTTATAGATGGCTCTGTTTACCATGGTCGTCTCAACGGAAAGAACTTGGCCATAAAGCGTACGAAATCGGAAACCATGTCGAAAATCGATTTTGGGCTTTTCCAGAATGCAACTCACCACCATCCCAACATAATTAGGCTGTTGGGCACATGCTTTAGTGATGATCCTGATTCATTTTTGGTGTTTGAATATGCTAAAAATGGATCCTTGAAGGATTGGCTTCATGGTGGATTGGCCATGAAGAATCAATTCATCGCCTCCTGCTATTGTTTTTTGACATGGAAACAGAGGCTAAAGATATGTCTTGACGTAGCAATGGCTTTACATTACATGCATCAGGTCATGAATCCAAGCTATGTTCATAGAAATCTGAAGAGCCGCAACATCTTTTTAGACGAAGACTTCAACGCAAAGATTGGGAATTTTGGCATGGCGAAGTGCGTTGAAGATGATACTGAAAATCCAGAAAACATCCATTCAACCAGTCCTGCTTCCTGGAATCTGGGATACTTGGCTCCTGAATACATTCATCGGGGCATGGTTTCTCCAGGTACGGACATATTCGCTTTCGGGGTGGTTCTGCTGGAGGTTTTATCAGGAAAAACACCCATAACAAGGCCTGACAACAAGGGAGAAGGAAACATTCTACTTAGCGAGAATATCAAGCCCATACTATCATCACAAAACGTGGATGACCTAAGGGAATGGATGGATAACGCACTGGGCGAAAATTATTCGTTTGACGAAGCTGTGACGTTAGCCAATCTGGGAAGATCATGCGTTGAAGAAGAACCAGGTTTACGGCCAAACGCAGGAGAAATTGTGGAAAAACTTTCCAGACTCGTAGAAGAATCGTCAGAAGGAGAGCACATGTTAATGTGCGAAAGTTCGTCGAAACCTCTGGTCAAGGCAGCCGCAGCTGCTCTATGAATACCAAAACAATCTCTACAATACAACTCTGATGAAGAACAACATTTCCGCCGACTTTGAAACCATTCGAATGGGGAGTTGTAATATGTAAATTAATTCAGTTCATATATAAAAAAGATACAAGTTAAAATTCAAATGCGGATAACTTTTCAGACTACAAATATTCTGATTAAGAAAACAAAACAAACATAAGAAATGCAATTCATTCAGCTGTTGCAATTCTACGTGGAAACCTGTGCAGGTTTGAATGTACGAGTCAAGAATCTGCTGCTGTGAAGCATGGAGGCAAAAACCTGTAAAAACTAGGAAAGTAGAAAAGTTAAGAGAATGAGGTGATCAATTTCTTGGAATGGTGGGAGAGTGAGCTAGCATGCCACTGCTATCTCTATTCACTTCATCGTCTCTATCTATTCCAAACCAATCATGTATTCCGTCCCCCTTAAAATCACTGCTTCATTTAATATCCTGTATTTTTTTTTAATCTTATTTTTAAATTATATTAATTAATTCCATTTAATCAGATGTTAATATATTTTAATTCAATTTAATAAGGTAAGTTGATATATTAATTATTTTAGGATGGTAATTGGGTATAATCGTGTAGTCGTCTTGCAATGCTTATCATTATTTATATAATAATATTATAATTAATTCCAATTAATATAAAAACCATAGTTCAGCTGAATTAATTCAATAAGATCGTGAAATGTGGGCTGTATGGCCTTCTAGAAAGCTATTAAAAACAGGGAGAATATTTTCAACACAATATTTGTTGAAATCAAAGCAGAGTAAAACTCCAACTACTTTTCCTTTTAATTTCCTATTTTCTTGTTATGACCAAGTTTGTTATTCATAATATAATTTATTATTATTAATTATATTAATTATTCAATTTTGGATAGGTAGGGCAGGGCTATGGGCTTCGGAAATTAGTTTATTAATGCTTCTTAATAATATTATCATATTGTTTCTTTTTCAGCCCTCTCAAATATGTTATTAGTTGTTCTTATAAATAACATTTTTATCTTCTTAAGATAATTATTTTATATTTAATTAATCGTAAATCTTCCTTCAAGAAACTATATCAATATAACTCAAGTAGACTTGATGATGGATAATTGATTTGGATATTAAAGTTAGATTATACTACCAACTTATCATATAAAAACGCCTACGTCCTCGGTTGCAAAAGTGGCTACGTTTTTTCTTACTGGTGAAGATAAAGCTTCTTACAAAACATACTAGATATTTGTTGTATATAATCCCTAAAACCCCAAACAGTAAACCGGATTAAGAAAACCGGTAACAATAAACTGGACTGAACAAATCGGTCCATACCGCGGGGGGCTTCGCCCACACCCCTCCATTGGAATCAGTTTTTAAGCTCCGAGCTCAGGCCTATCGGCCCTCGCTCTTTGCTCCAAAAACAGATCCTCATTTTTCCTCCATTAAATTTTTCTCAAAATTTACGTCGCATCGCGAACTTTTCGGGTTGAGTACAAATTCGAAACTATCAAAAAATATTCAAGACATAAATACAACAAAGGTTGTACAAGTATATATCTATTTTGTATTGAAATACATATAATTAGTATTTTTATGAATTAAATATTCAATCAAAATTTATCAATAATTTTAAAATTAAAATTAATATAAATATAAATATGAAAATAATATTTATGAATTAAATATTATTTGTCCAACCCCGAGAGACTTTTGGTAGCCTTGTTTGTATTTCTATATTTTTCCACATGGATGACGGCACACGTGATTATTTGTATTTCTATATGAAAGTTTCCACTTTGAACTTGATTGAAAACAATTTGACCCGGCCTTCTTCTTCTTGATCAGAGAATTGGTTTCTTTACGGATCGTATAATCATGTGTACCCACAACATTAAAATATGTGAAGCTTGATTACCAGAAAAATGAGAGCACCCATGCAAAGCATTTAACATGACAGAGACTCATTTATTGCATCCATCATCCAGGATGGTAGGAACAAAGAATCATGTATGTACAGCATATGAATCAATCAATGAATATTATGATGAGACTGTATACATATATGCTAGTTCACAGCATCATAACCTTAAACTCATCAAAATCGAGGACTCCATCGCCATCAAGATCGAACTGAGATATCATATTCCGGCATTGATCAAGAGTAGAAGACTGACCTAATCTACTAAGCATCCTCTTCAAACTTTTAGGAGTAATAAACCCAGTTTCTTCCATCTCGTACATCTTAAACGCTTCTCTCAAATCCTTCACTTTCTCTTCTTCTTCACCCCCTTCCAGGAACCTCACAAATTCCTCAAAGTCCAACAACCCATCTCCATCCGTGTCCGTATACTCAACCGCGGCCTTCGCCTCCGCCACCGACAGCTCGCCACCTATCGCGCCTACACACTGCTGTAACTCCCATGGCGATATCTTGCCGTCTCCATTCTCGTCGAAGTGATTAAACACAGGCTTGTATTGCTCATTCTTGTTCGTCATATATATTCTTCTCCAAGGAAAGAACTTCAGCTGATCACTTTATTTACGTATAGATATGTCTATTTATATGTATAGAAAGGGTATGGCAGAAAGATTTAAGAATTGGGCTCGGGTAGGTTTTCGGGTTTGATATATACATATATATAGAGAGAGGGAAGAGAGCCGCGTGGCGTGACTTGACCAACAGAATACAGAACATCTGCAATATTTTGGAAATGCGAATAAATGAAAGAGAGAGGCAATTTCGTAAATAAAGGAAAGCCTAGAAGACTTCTATACGTCATGGATGGGGCGAGCAAAGGAATCCACAAAGAAACGACCTCTCTTTTATCATCTTTTGACATATAATTAAAATCCCATTTATTTTAATTTTGTACAACAATTTAAATTATATTTATTCTCAAATGAAATAATAAATCATTTCAAAAAGGACTTAATAAGATCGATTATAAAATAAATAAATAAATCTTCGGTCGAAATTTTCTCCACCATCAAATCACACATATTTTTTTCTTTTTTGTTTCTTATGTTCATTAGTTTTCATATTTAGATTTAAAATAAAAAATAAATAAATTGAATTTAGTTTAGCACTCAATATGAAATAATTAAGAGATGATTAATGTATTTTAGTTTATTGGTTTATTTAGTTTGCATTGTATAAGTTCATGTTTAAATGAATAATTTGACCAATAACTACCACGTCATGAATTGGATAAACATTATCAATACTCTATAATCTCAAACTCCAATAATATCATAATAAATATCACATTAAAACTTGCGGATTCTGTCAAAACTTCTTACACAATCAGCTTTCAACAACTTTAGTATATACATCCAGTTGGTCCAAACAAACCAAATTAATAAACATGATCATCCATCAACTCCATGGCATGATTCAGTATGAACCCGGAGGCTTGCCTCATGCTTTCATCGACTTTCCAAGAAACCTCAAAATAAAGTCGACTTTCAGGTAATTAAAGGTCGGTAAAATTATCTTAATTTCCGACCGACATGCTGAAGTCGGTCCGAAAGGCATCCTAATGTGAAGAGTTGCTCAAATAAATAATTCCGTCTTTGAGGCGGTCGATGAACGTTCTTTTGAGGTGCCCAAATAAAGTGACTGCGAAAATTGTGGAAGGTTGTTGACCGGAGAGGTGGACATTTGGGCATCTGGTCTGCAGCAGCCCAATTGGCGTAGGTGCTTGTGTTTGAGGCTGAAAGGGGCAAGTTGGAGTCTCAAGTCGTGTCCCGATGTCGCGTGATCGAGGGTTAAGAAGAAGTGGTATTCGGGTGAATTGTCATTCTAAATCTATTTAAATGATATTATAGGGTAATAATATAAGTATTTTTTAGAAAATTTAAATAGATTTGATTTGAATTTTTTTTTCTAGAGATCGTTATTTTAAAAAATAAATTTATTTATTATTTTAATTATCACTACCATTATTCCAAAATTTCCACCCATTTTATACTTTTCATATTGATTTTATTTCATTTATATACCATAAATTTTAACAACAGTTTATTCTTTATTATCCAAATCTTTCATGAATCATGAGTATTTCTTATTAATAAATTTGGGTTTTAACACGTCATCTGATACATTTTAGAATAATCTTTAAATTTAAATTTCGAATTTTCTAGAAAAAACTATATTACTAAAAATAATATAATAAAACCTAAAATTAAGGCTCCAAATTATATATTCTTTGAAAAATAAATTCTACTAGCTACTGGTTTGTTAGTTAGCCACGTCACCTTACATCACACAGAATTTCCGTGAAACGTGTGGTTGGCACAGACACAGTCACAGTAGCAAAGAAAGTTGCCTTTTCCAAATTTGGAACTCCACGTGTCCTGTTTCAAACCTATCAAACCCCCCACGTTTTCTGGATACCTTGTTGATTTGTCAAAGGGTCACGGTAATCTGAAACAAATTCTATTCTATCAACAAAATCAACATCCAATCAGAAATCGAAGTTTATCCACGTGGATTTTTAACATTTTATTTATTCAGGCCACCAAATTATGGAGAAATTATAGGAACTCTCAGGAGTGGCATAAATGTAATAATGTGGTCTAAGTTGTGTCATTTTCTGATTACACTTTCTTAAACCTCTCCGCAGAAAGTCTGAAAACCCTCTTTTCCATTAGCTTCACCATTTTCTTTCATTCGCCGCCACCATGGCAGGGCTGAGCCGACTCGGATTAGCTGCCGTCGCATCCTCCTCAGTGCCGTTATCTATTCGCAGCCTCCGGAGTATCATCAATAACCGTGCCTACGGATCGGCGGTGGCAGCTGTCCAATACGATTACGAAGATTACTACTCTGAAGCAGAAGAATGTTATGAACATCAACACCACCGTTCTTCACGGACGCCGGGACCTAGTTTGGAAGCGGCGGCGGCATCGGATTGGGGAAGAGGCGTACAGTGGGTGTTGATCGGAGACCCTAGTGCTAAAAAGCATGTTTATGCAGAGAAACTATCGAAGCTTCTAGAAGTTCCTCATATTTCTATGGGTGCACTTTTAAGACAAGAGGTGAGCCCTAGATCATCTCTTTATAAACAGGTAAAGGTTTTTTTCTTCTTTAAACTTCTACTATTAGGTTTTTGTTTAAGCTTCCAACTTTCTATATTTTGATTGGTAAATTGTGGAGATGTATGAAATGGGTGTTTAATTAGATTTTTAAGAAATAATTTTTGTATACTTCAGGTACAGGTAGTCTTTGGAAATTTTTTGGGCCAAATCTTCATTTTTGGAAAGGCCATAGTTGCTAGAATTATTTGTTTTTAATTTAAGTCGGTATGAAAAGGAATGAAATCATGTCGCCAGTGTCATGATACTGTATGAATCCTATCGTTCGTTTGTTCACGATTTATCCCAAGCAACCTTTATTGCTGAATTTAATTTGCATTTGTGGAATATAGATCGCAAATGCTGTGAATGAAGGAAAGTTGGTGCCAGAGGAAGTGATTTTTGGTTTGTTATCGAAGAGGTTTGAAGAAGGTTATTGTAGGGGTGAAACTGGCTTCATTTTGGATGGCATTCCTCGAACCAGGATTCAAGCGGTATGAATCCTGTATTCGTTTATATTAATTTTGCTTCCGTTCTTTGTATTATAATTACCTTCTGGATTATTGGAATGGTAGTAAATCTCACAGGTTGGCTTCAACTAGTGATGATGTTACTTATGTTTGTCACATGTTTGGCTTTTCTTGCAGGAAATTCTTGATCAAATTGCTGATATTGACCTGGTTGTGAATTTTAAGTGCACTGAAGAGAACTTGGTGAAGCAAGATCTTCTTTCAGTTAAAAACTCTACTTCGGCTGTCACTGATGCTGGAACTGCTTGGAAGGAGAAGTTCCGTATATATTCAGAGCAGGTACGATTTGTCTTCTGAAATATATACAATATAAACCAGCATCACTACATGATAGGTTGTCAATTTTTCGCATATTTATGATGTGAAAATGCTTGTTATTGACATCTCTGGCATCAAATTTTCAATCTTCAACAGATAATTGAATAAGCGTTAGGTGTCGTAGTATCTTTAAATGGCTTTATGCTTCTGATAATTGATGCAATTTTCAACCTATGAAAGATGATTGAATTATTACAATGTGGTGTGGCATCATTAAACCCTATGTTGTGGTAAATTTTTCCTGATAATGAGTTTGTGTCAACATTAGAATTCTTCCTTTGTTCTTCTTTATATGTTGGTTAATCTTCTTCAAATGGACCGTAAGAACCATACTACTTGAAAGGATAGCTGCTTTGAGTCTTTTTTCCCCGTTTCCCTATTTATTCGTTTAAATAGTTAGTCCATTGTATCCATTAATTTTTGTGTTAAAAAATTGTAGCTGACAAGCTGATATTTACTGCAAGGGTCATAAAAAATTTCTGATAAATCATTCTCTCCCCCTCAGGGTAAGGCTGTGGAAGATTACTATAGAAGACAGAAAAAACTCGTTGACTTTCAAATGGCAGCAGCACCTGGAGAAACCTGGCAGGGCTTGTTAGCTGCTTTACGCCTCACGCATTTGGGGGCTATTTATTCTTCACAGAAACTGCCAGCTTAATTTGCTTCACCATTCGGACTGCTGGCTGCTTCTAATAGGTTTATATTCAAGTGTGTAGTAAATATGTGTAAAAGGAGCATAGCTTGAGTTTGGCGATTGCTTTAATCATTTTTGTTGCTTTTGGTATTGAGTTTTAGGATTTCATATATTGCAATTTTGAGGCTTTATGTTTTTGTAACGTAATTTTGGCAAGAGATAAAATGCAAAGAAGACGGGCATGACATGTAAGACTGCTGAATAGCAAACCTGTTATGCTTCCATCAATTATTTTTCGTCATTTTTTTTTTTTTTTTTTATGCTTGTATCTTTGCATCCCAGTTTCGTTTGCTTGCTGGAAAAAAGTTTTAACTTCGTAATATCTTTTTTGCTTTGTCGATGCGTTGCTAGCGCTTTTTCCTAATCGGATGATGCCAGGCAATGTTGGGAACAACCAACAGGCTCGTCGAACTTGCTGTCTGTTCAATGTGCCAGTTATGAGCAAAATCGTAGTGTGAAAGGGAGATGGCTTTGATGATTTTGTTGGTCAGAAAGCGAGTTTTTGTTGGTATTTAGATTTTCATGCGCATTTCCAGAAGAATATGAAGGCGCGCTAAGCGATAGAGTTCTTTCGGACTCGTCTTTTTTTGGAGCTTTCATAATGATACCAGCCAGGCCTAATGGCTTCTTCCCCTCATTTCCCAACTTATATCTGCCCATCAATCTTAGAATATGTTGATCAGTTAGGTAAATGATGTTGCGGAGCAGAAGAACAAGGAAATGGACCGTCAGAACACACATTTCTCTTCCAGGTACCAAGACAAGCACACCCACTAACCATTTACACAAAATGTTCGTCTAGTTTTCTAAACCCGCAACCATTTGATTCCCGCTTTGTACAATAGCAAACAACCCAGAGTTCACATTTATAAAATGGTGAAGCATCTACTGGTGCCATTATTCACTCTTCGTCCATACATCTCTAATAAGCTCGTATCTGATGGAATTGTGTTCCTTTGATTTCCAGTTGAGTTTTGTCTGTGCTGAAGACCGAGAACCATCCATGAAAATTGAAGCCAACGGTGAAATCAGTTCATCAAGTTCATCATCACTGGTATATGACTTTCTAAGCAACGAACCATTTCTACTTAGTCGTGCTTGACTTCCAGACTGTCCAATTGTGTCGGCTATTAAAGCTGCCGAAGGTGGCAAATAAATTGGAGGAGCTGCAATGCATGGTACGGTTGTGACAGAGGACTCTTCTACTTCAAGAGGATCCTATGTCAAAATAACAACCAAACATGATCAACAGCTTATTGCCGTAATCTTCCATGAAAATATGTTTAAGCTAGGGCAGCAAGATCTGGATTGATCAAGCTGGCTCTGACTGGGGAATCTTTGGCAGACAAAAACCATTAGAATCAGCATACTTACATTTTGGACCAGAACTTGACAAAGCATCGGATATTTCTAAATTAGGAGAATAATGGTTGAAATCTTGCAAAGAAAATGTATGCTGGTGCTTGGTTAACTAGTGGAAAACCAATTTATTCAGGTCTTCCAGTTTAGAACCAAAAACGACCCAAATGCTCGCCGACCAAAGAATGCAACTTGGAGTTTGGACAGGTTAATGGATGGCTCACTACCCTTATCACAGGCTCATGTTCAGGTTTCCGTTCAACATCAAGAATTGATCCCAAATAGAACATCACTAGTAGAAAGCGTAAAAACAAACACTGAAAATGGAATCAGAAATAAAAAAACCTCAGATTCCAGAGCTTCGAGCACCTCATCTGGGATAGGGTCTGGGCAAAATTCATCTGAGACAAAATTGTCAAGAACCTTCTTGATCAAGGGAGCGCCAAAAGCAGGGCATACCTTCAGTTATACAAGGAAACAGCTTTGTGAATAAGGACTCCAAACAAGCAAGGTGAAAAGAAAACAAAATTAAATTATGCAAGAAATGCTAATACGTTTATCAGCCTATATAAACTTGAGATGAAATGAAGGAGTCTATCAAACCTCTTTTCTAATGGCTCTACTCAAGAGCATGTCCTTGGGGAGCATCATGAGGTCACTCAATGCATTAAGAAGATGGAAAGACTTGAAGGATGTGTCCTGTCGTCTCTCATCATCCCCATCTTCATCATTTTCATCCTCAAGCAACTCGTCATCAATACCAAATAGGTCAGTCAGCCATCTTGACCAGTTGCCAATCTGATATTCATAATAGAAAGTGAAATTTAAGTTTACAGTTACAACCTATACAGTTTCTTTAGCTTTGAAAGAATGAACAAACAAACAATAGAGCAAGAAGGCACAAATAACACAAGTGGCAGGTCCACCAGGTTTCTTCCACTACAAGTGATGATAAAATCCAAGTCATCTTATCTAAGGATAGTGTATCTCACCGCATTTTTCAGTTGTGCTCCAGCACCGAAGCTTGATCTACCAGCTGGAATTGGGAGAACCCTTGAATCGCTGATAGGGTCTGATACTGGATCGGTTGGGATGTCATCAGCAGATTCACGAAGAATTGCATTGAACATTGCCACATCTAGTCTAGCCACACATTGCTCCATTACCTTTTTATACATAGAAATGCAGTTTATTTGTGGATTAAAATAAGAACAAAATCAACAGCAGTCAAATTTATCTATGGAGTCAACTTTAGCATAATTCCTTCTGCATGAACTTGCACAATGAAACATTGCAGGAGCACTGAATTGATGTCAGACTGGAAATATCCCATGCTACAACTAAAATATGGTAAAGGAAAGGAGGAAGAGGAATTGAGGAGTGAGAAACTTATAGTTTACCAGTCTGGCAAGCTCAGGCAAACAGCCACACTCATGTCCAGCAGCTCTAACGGGACAAAGTCTCTCACAGGCATCATTGAAGGCTTTCTTCCAAAGTTCTAAGGAAAAGTTTCCTTCGTCTTCATCACTTGAACTTGATGTCCTTCCAAGACTTTTCACTGAGCCAGAACCAACAAATCCACCAATTGCCTTTGCAGCAGAAGACTGCATGTGAGGAGTAAGAGTCTAGAACAGAAACAGGAAAAAACAAATCAATTCAGATGATGATCAATAGTTTTAAGAAACATTTTTCCATGTATATATCTGTTGAAAAAGAATCAAAAAGAAAGAGAAGACAGAAATGATGCAAGACCTGCCACCAAATAGACTCTACAGTTCGAGAAAAGATCCAAGCTTCAACTTTTTCCAGTGCAGACATAAATCTATGCGGATCATCCCAGTCATTCAAGTCTCCCGAAATGACATTATTATTTTCATTGCCATTCCAACATGGCTCCTTCCACTTTAGTGATGATGATATCATCTTATTTCTCCGCCCACCACCACTCCGATCTGTAGTTTTTCCACCAGAATGTGATAGTGCTTGATTACCAATTGCATGGCCTATAATTGCTCTCAGAACAACAGAATTTGATAGCCAAAATGTCAATCTGTAGCAGTTATACAGAGACGACATAAGAGATCATGAAAAATTTTAACTAAACTGTTGAAACTGATGTCATATTTACAGGGCAGACATATGACTAGAGTTTCTCCTTCATTTAGATTAAAATATTTGCAGCTTTGCATAAGAGAAAATGATATGATATTTCAATCACATGATATGATATGATACGTCTATCAAAATAATCTAAAATTTATTTTTGAAAGAGGTGTGGATGCAAACAACAACCTCAGGAGACTGTCCTGTGAGGAGAACTGCTTTTTAAGGAATTCAAGTTCACACTTGCTAGATGATGAACATAGAAGGCCATATAATGAAAAATCTCTAGGGAAGTGAGGAAGAAGTCTTAGCATACCTAGGTACATCATTCCCACATGCCTTTGCGACCAGAACTAGTCCTGAAACAGCAGTTCTAGCTGTACTTGCTCTCCTCAACCAGGAACTTTCTCTACAAGCATGAAGATATAGCCTAGAAAGGCGACGAGCTGGAGCATGTACTTTACTCACAGAACTTCCATGCTCAGCTACAACAGAGTAAAGGGCAGCTTCAACACCAGCAGCTTCTCTCAACTCTCCCTCAAGCATCCTTATTTTATCTTCCAATTGCTGCACTTTTCTGTTTAAAATGACTGTTTTGGTGTCTTGTGGGTAAACCTTGGCATTTTTTTGTTCACCAAGCTTGAAGTTCCCTGCAGTGTTCTGCACATTTCCTGAGACACCAAGGTCCTTCACTTCATCAGGCTGATTTCTGCTAAGCAATCCATTGCTCCTCACTGAGTCTGATGATGACCTAACAGACTTTACATGCTTTGACCTGTCGATTTTGAGGATATTTCCTTTTAATTCAACGCCCACAATTGAAGCAAGTGGGTCAGTTCCAAGTGAATCTTCACTTCTGCTATCATTTTGCATAAATATGTCTATTGGTTCATTTTCTAAGAAATGACTCTTCTCGTCCCGATCCTGACCATTCCGTTTATCTTCTTGTTGTTTGTATCTGTCCGTGTCCTCCGTACAGATACCATTAACATTATTATTTATTGCAGTCTTTTCTGGTGAGTCATTGCCAGCTTTGATCTGGAAGGTATCAGCTTTAAGTACTAGTGAGCTATTAGCAAGCGCCTCCTCTTTACTTTCCTTGTTAAATGCTGAAGAAGAATGAAAACTCTGAGCAACCTCAGCTTTTGGCACTGGGGTCACACCGTTGGAAGACTTCAACACAGGAGCACGAGTACTTACCACACTCTCTGAATCAGAAGATAAATCCACAGAAGATGAGCAAGAAGAACTCCCTTTCAGAATTTCTTGTGAGGCAATAAGTTTTTCGCTCCCTATTGTTGAAGCAACACCGGGATCCCCATTAACTCTTCCTTTGCTTTCGGTCAATCTTTCTGGTCCATTCTGCAATTAAACTTGAAGGTTATTTTGTCTGTTACTGAACTAATTCATTAGTGTGACATCTTACAGAAAACAAGCAGTATCATAAGATATTGCTTTTGTACACAAATTTCATAAGAAAGAAAAACAAATACCTCTTCATTTTGGGGTGGCAAGCCACCATTGGTCAGAGATGAGTGTGAGGAGACATCATCATCAGTGAAAGAGGCAACCTCAGCTTCCTCAGCATAATCTTCATTCATCAATGCTGAAACTGACTCACCACCATTCTTGTCCTGTGAAATGCTTTTTGACACGCTATCCCTTGTTGAGGAGCTTCTTCGATCCTTATGAAATGGTTGGATGTTGACATATAAAATTGGCTGAGATGTGTTTCTAAAGCTCCTGTTGCTATTCACCGGAGCATTTGCACTTATTGTCTCTTTCACAACACCATAATCTGCCAGGTCTATTACAGCACTACCTAATATCTGCATCTTGTCCCTCCGAGGTTCACACAAGTTGAACTCTAACAAATTCTTCTGGAATGAATCAGAATCCTTGCTTTTCCCATCCCTTACCAAAGTCACAGGTAATCTAAAAGACTCATTGAACTCAATTTTCCCTTCGCCAACAATTGAGCCAAGTGAAGGAACAGCAGTGTTCGTAGACCCTGACTTGCGTTCACCATTCTCCCACTGGATCAGGACTGAGCGAAGGGATCTTAGAGACTGTGACGGAGGCCAGGGCTTAATATCTTGGATGTGAATTAGATAATCCATCTGAACGTATGCACCTTTCCTGTTCTTTACAACCATTTTTGGCTAGAAGAAATATCTTCCAGCTATGTGTATATAGATACTAAACCACGAGGAAGTTCAAGTCCTGCAAGGTTCAAAAAAAATTTCTCCATTTGATTACTGGAAGAAACTGTCGTGAAAGAGAAGACAAAAATTATCTTGCAAAAGAACGAAAATACTTTCATTTCAAGCGGGGTCTGTGGAACTACTTGCCTAATTTAGAACTAAATCCAATGAAAAAACCATGCTCAAACTTTATTTATCTCTCTTTCTCAGCAACCAAACAGCAGGTGTAGTTCCTAATCTGCGGACAGATTTACCCAACATTATGAACTTATCATTACTAGTAAAGGCAACATAAGCACAGAAAAGAGTAATCATTGCAACCAAAACCAAAAAAAAAAAAAAAGACAGAAAAGCAACTAACATAATGCAATAAATATTAATCAAGAAGACAGCTCTCTATCAAAGAAGAAAAACGATAATACAAATATATGAAAAAAAAAATGTTAAAATAAAGAACTTTAAGCTCATTAATAACGCAAATAAATAACACTAAACAGGAAATCTACTAACAAAAGTGAAACTAAAACAGCAAAAAAGCCAATCTTTTACTGCAATCTGAGCAGAAACTGAGAAACAAAAAAATAAAAAGTGTTGAGCAAGTCTTTCATTAAGCTGAAAGAATCCGTTTTCGGCAGATCCTGATGAAACCCAGAAACATATATCCATAAAACATTGAGCTTTGAGCTCAAAACTAGCAATGCAGAAACAGAAACATGTTGGAAAACCAGGAATGCTGGCCAGCAAGGGCCTTCACTAGATAAAGCTAACATCTTCTCTCCTTGTTTCTGTGTTTGTTCTAGTTACCTGAGGAAGGAGGAGTTGAGGACCGAGAGAAATAAAAGAAATTCAAGAAGAACAAATGGGGATGATTAGTTTTGGATTTTCGTTTTGGTCTGATTCTTTATATATTACATTACAAGATTTCAAGTATCTAACAGAGGGAGGGAGAGAGAGAGGTAGACGGTGGTAGTGACAGGGAAGACAGAATGTCTGGTAATAGAAAAAAGTAAAATAAAATAGAAAATAATAAATAATAAAATTAGCTTCATAATTATAAAAACTTTATTCTGTTGGCGTAGCAAAATTACAAATATATACGACATCGTTTCAATGAGATTTCAGTCGTTCCTGCGTCGGAGAGTGAACACTGATGCTTTCAGTTCCCATAATTATTTAATATATGATGGCCACGGAGCACGCGCTCTCTTAGAGTGTTCATGTCACGCTGCAATTATAAAACAACAGCGAAGCCTCTCCGTTAAACTCCAAAACGCCCACAGACCACTCTTATTGGATCAATTTTATAAAAAATATTATTAATAAATAATAAAATTGTAATTATCAAAAAATTAATCAACCAAATAATTCCATTCCTATTTTTAATTATTTCCATTTGATGTTTTTAAACTAATGAAATTTTAATATTTATTTAATCCAATATTTAAAAGAATAACAAAATATTTCTAAAATTATAAAGGCAAGCAGAGGGAAAGTGGAGGAGATTACATCACGTGCGAAATAGAGCGCGTGAGGATTATAAGTTAAGGCGTCATTTTCTATCTTGGTTGGCTTAAACTCACCGACAGCTTCGTAGTAACAGAAAGAAGCCTCTTATTACTACTACCTCTTTATTTGATGTTCCTTTTTTATTATTATTACTACTATTTGTTTTCTTGCACATTATCTTAAATTTTCTTTGAAATGGAAGACACGTAAATTGCAGTTGAAATTCCAAACCAAATTAAAATATAAACAGATGGGAATTAAGAAAAGTAAGCTATCATGTTTAATCGTAACTTCATTATGGTCGGATCATTTATTTATCGATTCGATTTGATTTTGTATACTGTAAAAATTCAGATAGTACTCACAGGTACCCAACTCCCACCATAATAGGTTGTGGTAACCTTGAGATGTACAAGATTCAGAACTCGACTTGTACTGAAATTGGAAGAGAGTGAGATGTCTTTGTCGAAGAATGACCGAATGGAATTTAGTATTGTTGGCCAGCTCATGACAAATCCGCCAAATGAGTCATTTGGTGTATTTTTTTTATTGGTAGGATTTGACTGCTCTCCTTCCTGCTGCTATAGCTTAAGCTTCAAAGTTGTAACAGAAAATCTCAACAAGAAGTTCATAAGTGATGTTTCTAAATTCAACATACTTGATCCAATCTTCAGCAAAGCCTTGTACAAGGAGCAACTTTGCATACACAGGAATGGCGACCTTAACCACTAGCCCACCTAACTTGCTTTTACATGTGTGTAGTTTGCTTCTAGAATTAGGTTTTACTGCTCTATGTTGTTAACTTCATACACACCCATTTTACGATATTTAACATTTTTCCACAACAATGGCTACTTTGCCTCTTTTAGGTGTTTAGATCAGTAAAAAAGTTGTGCCAGTTTAAGCCTGCATGAATAGGATGATTGATGGGGTTTGGTTAACTGCGACTTCTAGAAATGGCATCATGTGTGAATCACAGTAATGTAATGGAAACCTATTGGCTTGAAGGTAAAAAAAGTGAAGATGTTCTGTCAGAAGCAAGCCCCAGAAGTCTACATCTTTGGATGCATCTGAAAGCAAGTTCAATAAGTTCTGCATCCAAATGATGACATAAGAAAAATGGCAGCAGGTATTCTTGGTCCTTCAATATTTCCTTTCATGATATTTATAATTGGCAGCTGTGTAAACTCCATTCTTTTCAGGTCTGTTAAACCCCCAAGGACATCCTACATTGTACATATGCTCACTACCCACTGACTTCCTCGTTCGACAAGAAAATGATATCTAACAGAACCTATAGTAATGAAAATTTAGCGATGCTTAAGGTCAAACAATCAAACATGATATCTACTTACAAACTTTACACTTTACATTTAAATCGATTGAAGCTGCCCAAATGTAATCCTACCTCATGTGATTGTAATGTCTTTTTACTTATGGACACGTGACCTAAGTGAGAGTGTAGCTGGAGGTTTAATCTGGCATTACTTGTGACGGTGATGTAGAATCTGATTTTTGATCAGCGTCAGCAGTGGCCTGGACTTGAGCAGCATATTGCAAGTTCCAGAGCACATCCTCAAAAGAAGGACGGGATGAAGGTTCAGGAGAAATGCATTTGCTTGTGATAGCAACCACAATTGATAACGATTCTTGTGAGCAGGTAGTTAGAACAACTGGGTCCACAATACGCCTTCGACCATCCTGGCTGCCAAATGATGCCTGTGATTTTTCGCAGCATATATTAGAGGTATTCCATCCAAAGTAAAAATTTCAAATAATGACTTTGTACCTTAAACCGAGTTTCCTTTCCTAAAAAGAGAATACAGCATTGGCAAAAAAGCCATAGATAATATAGAAGAAAGGAGCACAGACCCGGTTTATATGTCAGTTTGTATAGTATTGTTTCAAGAGGAACATCAAAAATCTAAATATGCATTTCTAAGAAGAATGAGAACTGAATAGGCTGGGAAACTCTTCTACAGGAAACCTTCAGAGAACGGCAATCAGAGTAGTCTAGAACTTTGAACTCGATATGACAACAGAAGTTAAAGAAGGAATGCTTTAGGAACTAGAAAGGTCGTAATATTGTTTGAGAAATGAAAAGTTTACCATTTCATTGAGCAGAAATGCTTCTCCTTTCCCAGTTACTATAGGACCAACGAGTGATTCAAGAAGTATAAACCCAAAGTTGTAAACATCATCCTCTAAGTTTGTCCTATAACTGCAGGAAAGACAAAACAATACGTTCAACAATTCAGAAGTAACAGCAAGCAAGGAAAACGGAATACTACTCATAATTTTTCTCACGTGAATTAAGCATGTCATTCTGTACCTTTTCTACCTACTTAATCATCTTTAACCGATTTGATTGTTTATGACAATTACAATGTGAATAGAATATTTAATAACACTCATGATTTAGCAGAAACGACTCGAAAGGAGAAGTGGGTAAAGCTACATGATGATGATTATTAGTGATAGGGGCACCATTGAGTGATCACTTGGAGGATTGGTGAAATTTTACTGACATCGCTGACCCAAGTGGCAATCAGGAATATGGTGCAGGAAACCAAAGCCTAATACTGATAGGTTACTTCCTTGATAATTCGAGGTATAATGCTGCGGTGATAAATACAAAAATAAATATCAACCCAACCAGAGATAGGTAACGATGCATCTTCATAATCCATTGCGTGGTGATCTGTGGTTGCAACCTCTACCGGTAAGTCACCAGATTCTTGTATTTATTCTGTTTTGTATAACTAGCTATATTTTTGTACGGCCTACAGATAGTTCCAGAGTCCCAGACTCAAAAAGTTATCTCAAAAATATTGTAAAGATGCCCCAATTGTGCTTTGTACCAAAATAAAATAACAAATCATACCGTGATTTTGGGGTCTCTGCCTTCACCTACAGAACAAGAGGCAACATGTCATCAGGTGATGGCTACAATTGCAAGGTTATCATTTAGTATCATTAAAAGCCAAGAATACCTCCATTTTGTCTATTTCCTCAGTCATTACTGACATGCCATAGTCACTCAGTTTTGCAATTCGATGCTCATCAAGCAATATATTGTTTGTTTTGAGTCGATTGTTGAGAGTACCAGGAATCACCCCAGTATGTAGAAAATGCACCGCCTTAGCAACACCAATAAGAATTGCCAATCGATCCGACCACTTCAGGATTTTCTCTGGGAAAGTTTCTACATATAGATTTACAGCAGAATATAAGATCATGCAACAAATAGATGTACAACAAAAAAGGAAAAGTTAATGTAGTAACAAGTATGTTCTAGTTCACTTTCGAAACCATATTGTACACCATCTCTTTCCGAAACACACAGGGGCATCTAAAACATCAAACAAAATGTTGACTCTGCACTCCACAAAACTGACCTGACAGATGGGTACGGTAATTTCCATTAGATACAAATTCGTAAACAAGGAAGATTTTGATTCCATTTGAATCATCTAGCCCGCTGCTGCCGATGCAATAACCCAAAAGACCAACCAAATGTGGATGATGAAGCTTTGAAAGCAAGTCCAGCCGAACTTTGAGATTCTGAACAGAAATTTTCTTCAACAAAGTCAGAGAACGTATAGCAACATTAGTACCATTCTCCAATGTTCCCCTGTGAATCTGCAGAGAAGAGAAGATAGCACTAAATGGCACAGGAGATGACAAATGAGACAATATTGGTTAAGAAATTGCTCTATCATGTTCATGGATTCCTTTTTATTTGACAACTAAAATTCCCAAGCATGTTTGAATTCTTGAGAAGTTACCTTTCCAATGGAGCCTTCTCCCACAAATGTTGATGAATCAAAGTTGTCTGTGGCTTCCATCAACTCTTCGAGTGAAAATACACGACATACCAGGGTGCCTTGTGTACCAAGCTTGGCTGCTTGAGAAATGAATCCTTAAAACAAAACACGAAGTAAAAGTTGCAACAAATGTTTGAATATTAGTGAGGGAACCACCTACATCATGCAAGAGATTGTAAGGTCTTGGGCTAGAAGATAAATATATACGATGTACAACTTACTGGCATTTGCAAGAACTTCAGAGGAAACTGCGGTAGGTGTAATATCTTGCACAGCTTTGGTAAATATATTCTGCTCGAATGTTTTCCTGGAACGGTATCTTCTGCATAAAAACAGAACTCCTAATGCCAGAAGCACCATAACAAGAACTGCTCCGCCAATGACAGCAATTAATGTTCCAACTGCTCTACCTCTTGATTGGTTGGTCTCTATATTGGCTTCCTCGCAGTATGACTCTTGGTGCTGATTTTGGGCATCGACTGACATACAATTTTCACCAAACTTAACTGCTCTATTATTTGACATGCTCCCCAAGCATGAGGGAAGTCTACCGATTAATTTGTTTGAAGAAATGTCTACAAACCCAAGGTTGCTACCACAACCAAGATGGCCTGGAAGTGATCCACTGAGCATGTTGAAAGCTAAGTTCAAATACCTGATGTTTGGCAAAGAGAACAAAGAAGATGGAGGGGTTCCACTAAAATGATTTATTGACAGATCAAGATGTTGAAGTTGACTTAACTGACCCAATTGAGCTGGAATTTTTCCTGTGAAGGAATTATTGCTGAGGAGAACTGTTATCAACCCTTTAGGCATTGCAGGTAAGTCAGAATCCAATCTGTTCTCTCTCAAGTCCAACACATGCAAGCTAGTTAAGGTACTCAAATCAGGCAATTTACCAGTAAGCTGATTATGACACAAGGCAATATCAGATAAAGTGGAAATTCTACTCATGGAAGAAGGAAATCGTCCCTTGAAATGATTATTCTTCAAGCTAAGTACAGTGAGATTTGACAATGAATCCAACCAATCAGGAACAGATCCATTGAAATAATTCTCATCAAACGCCAACGTATTAAGCTGAATCATTCTTGATATTTGAAAAGGAACCGGACCAAACAAAAAATTTGAGCTCAAATCCAAGAATCCCAGTGAATATAGCCTATGAATCTTATCAGGAAGTGGTCCCCAAATCCCCAAAGACACTAAGCTAAGAACCCTCAAGCTGGTCAATCTTGTCAATGTAGTAACAAGAGAACCAATAGAGAAACGCTCAGATAAAGTCTGACCGGGAATTGCAAATCCGTTGAACTCACCGACCTTGCGAGTCTTATCACCCTTAATTTTGAGCTCAGTAATAAGATCGTCATTGCAAACAATACTCAGATGCAAAGTTGAAGACAGGTTGCAGAAATCTCCTGTATAACTTTCCCACATATCCAATTGTGGAGGGTACTCTAAATGCTTCCTCATCTGTAACAAAAGCTGAGTCTGGTAGGTTTGTAACGCATGGGTACTTGGAATAAAGAGAGCCCATGAAAGTAACAGTACGAGAAGCCAGTTTAGTAATCCCATTGAGGACTAGTCCCAAGCACCAGAACTTAAAAACCCGGGAAGGTAAATGAATGCAAGAGGCACCAACAGAGAACCATAAAAAAAAAAAAAAACAGAAAATTTTGAATTTTTCTTGAACCCGAACAACGCAAAGAAGAGAATTTAGGAAATTTACACCTGAATCGCGAGAAAGTTACCAACTTCTCACATAGAAAGTTACCAGGAATCAAAAGAGGTTAATTATGGCAGGCAATTCAAGGAAGGACACGTTTATTGGAAACTGGCAAGCAGGCAAGTTGAGAAGTAAAAACCCAATAACTACGAAGAAACAGGGTGAAGTTAATGAAGCAAAGAATGTAGCTAGTTAAGATACTGTCAAGAGTCGAGACAACAGCAAAGAACCCAGAAAACAATGAAAAGCTGTAGCCAAAGCCAACAAATGGAGAAAATAAACGGAAGTAAGAGACAAATGAAACCTTCAAAAGAGGAGATTAATTTTCTTTCCTTCTTTCTTTGTTTTTTGGTAGCTCAGTAGAAGACCAGTGACGTAGTTCTGATATGAATGTCTATAATAAATGTAAGCAGGCAAGTGTGATATAATTGATGAAAGAAAAACTATTAATTATATAATGGAGAGGAGTAGTTGACAATGACCGTACAAAAAAAACCCAACAACGAAAACAACCGATAAGAAAGAGAGCCTAGCAATTACTGCAATGCAGAGTACGAAAGAGACGCATATGAATGGGATTGGACTGATTTTCACTTTAAAGAAAAGATAAATTAATAGGAGGAAGACGATGGAGGAAGAAGGAAAAGGAAGAGAGGAGAGGAGTTTTGCAAGTTCATGGGACTGACTGAAGTAACTAATTGCAGGTTTTGTTGGTCGAGGGTGGAAGATTGTCTCATGTATATGGGAGTGAACGTGATTCTTTATCCTTGGCACCGTTGCCATCACATGGGGATGGATGGGTGGCTGGCTGGAGGGGATTCCCCCTTTGTTTTGTTGCAGTTGGTTTGACTAATATGACCTTTTATATATATATATATATATATAAAGAATTAAACGGATGTATAATAATAATAATAATAAAATGGGGCATGCATAGCAAAATAAAACAAATTTCTGTAGAAATCTCTGTAGCTTCTTTTTTTTGTATCCAAGTGTCGGTGTTTACATTTCTCTAATTCTGGACTTATGATCCAATCCCAAGAATCATAGATGAGTAAATTTGGGTCTGATCTCAGTCAACAAATATAAGTATTAGCTCCCGATGTAAAGTTCAGCAGGACTTATAAACTTTGTTGCTTCTCCCTTCCCCTTAGGAACTTATAAATCAAATTACTCCTTCACTAATTAAACTCGTAACCTAGTATCATCCGTTCCAAGTTAGGTGTGATGATGAGGCATAAAGTTTAATTAAATTTTGGAGGAGAATAATGTGGAAATTATTGGGACTTGGATTGGAGGAGGGTGGACCTATGCTGACAGCCTGTGCGCGTTGATTTACCCCCTCACCACCTTCTTCAAATAGACCGACTCCCATCGCCCTTCTCCCAACCCCAACCACAACCAATATCCATCCCATTTCAACACTAAACCAACAATTTCCTTTTCTTTTCTTTTCTTTTAATCCACTTTTATATTAATATTAATCCTTTCATTCATTATTTATATCACTTTAATAATTATCTTTTAATTTATTATTATTATTATATAAAATTTTTAAAATTTTTTATCATAATACATCATTTTAATTTTAATAAATTTTTATTATAATACATAATTATATTTTTATTATTATATCTATCATTTAAAATCTAAGACATAATTTTAACTATCATAAAATAATATTATTATATATCATTTTTATAATTGGAATTTTATATTTTTAAAATTTTATCAGTATGCATATTATTTAATTTCTATCTTAAAATTATTTAATTTCTATCTTAAAATTAACCAATTATAAAATTTTAATTCATATAATTATATATCTAAATTTAATTGATTAATAATTCTAATTTTTTTTATCAAAATATTTTATGTGATTAATTTTTTATTATTTATTTATATTAATTCAAAAAAATTTAAAATATTTTAAAATAAATTATAAATTATAATAATCTTAATATTGTTATAATTTATACCAACTAACTAGAATTAGTAAAAGATTTACTTATTAATTATTAAACTAATAAGAAAAATACTATAGTTTATTTTAATCAAAATTCTTAAAAATATGTTTTATAATAAATCAAACATTTATGATATAAAATATTTTTATAATTTTAATAACAATCTCATATTTTTAAAAATAATTATAAACAATATTTTTTCTTTATATAATTTTATCATAAAAATTAGTTGTTATACATTAAACTATTGATAATAAAATAAAATTAATTTTAATAAATTTAGATTTTTTAATAGAATTATTCATATGCTATTTTATATATAAAATTAGATAATAAAAATAATATTTTATATTTAATTTTAAATAAAATTCTTAGATTATATTTTTAAATAAAATTGTATTCCTTTAAAACTAATTATTTACATATTTTTTATATAAAATTAAATAATAAAAATTAATTTTAATTAATTAAACTATTAAAAAATAATTTATATTTATATTTAATTTCAAATAAAATCCTTAAAATGAGTTGTTGTAAATACAAATTAAACCTATATTATTATTAGATAATAATGAAATTTAATTTTAATTTCTTAAATTATTAGATAATAAAAATAATTAATATTCATATTTAATTTTAAATAAAATTTTTAGATTAAATTAGATAATAAAAAATTAATATTTACTTTTTAAAAATAAAATTTTTAAATTAAAAATAATTAAAAATATAAATGAAAATTATTAAATAAAATTAATATATATATATATATATATATATATATATATATATTATGATATGATATCACATTGTACCTTGATTTTGGGCTTTTAATGTTCTATATTATGTAGTTTTATTAATTTCATTAATCAATTAACTTATTAGATGTAAAATAACATATGATTTATTTTGAAAGATAAAAGGTTTCCAAATAAATTAATAATGTGTTTAAAGATAATATACAAATTTCACTTAAAATTACTAAACTTTGATATATCGATTATATGGATAAATTATATGTTAAAATTTAATTATCAATTTATTTAAAGAAGTATATTATTAAATAAGATTGATTAAATATATTTAAAAAATGATGAAAATAAGATTCAAATAAGTCACTGGAGTAAGTAGAAGCTTTAACGTTAACATATAATAATGACTGCTACTTTATCTTTTTGGATTTGGCATCTGATGCTTCAGAAGATCATTTTCTTTTCTTTTCGATGATGTTTCATGTACAAGCTTCGGATGGTAGATGATCAGAACGGACCCACTTGGTCTTCGTCTTCTCTTCTCTGAAATCTAAAATGAAATGGGCAGCATTCATGCCCTTGTGTTCTGAAAATATCAACTTAGGTAAGTGGTGGGGGGGGTGCCCATCACTGGCTTTAGAGAATGTCTTGTACTACCATTTTTGACATCTTTGATTACGGGACCATTCTTTTATCATTCCATTCCATGCTTTTTACTTCTTCTTTCTTAATTAATAGTTATATAGAATTATTCGTTGTAATGACATACATCGATAAAAGAATATTGAATACATTCAAACTACAAAGTGGGTCATTGATATTAAATAATCAATGAATATCAATAGATCATTGAAGTTCATAAATGACATTTAAATACATAAAAAAAAAACCTGAAAGTTGTGGTTTGAGTAGCACATTTATTTGCAAACTATTAGCTGAGAGGAGCAAGGCAACTTAGATTCGACTCCATCATAGGTACCAGAAAAGGAAGAAAAAAGAAAAAGCTCTACTTTAAGGTCATATATATATATATATATAATGTTTATAGGGAAGCATGAAAGCGAGTCGTATATATCAAAGAAAGTGCCAAACTGCACAAAAATAATGGGTGAAGACATAAACATAGAAAGCACAATCAAATAATATTTATATATTACGAAGGGGACCATACACTAAACAATCAAGTAGTGGCCAAAAGCAACCATTTTTATAATTAACGCTGCTTCCCATCCCAAACACACAGTCTCACTTCCGGATGATTATAATGATTGATATATCAATCAAGTCTAATGAAAAATGATATAACAATCACAATGATTCGATTATTTAACGAGGATGAATTAAGGTGTCTAGACAAACAAATAAAACAAACGTTTTCCTCTATATCATTTGGATTTACACTATAATATAGAAATATTGTTTACTTGTACGTATTGTTTGGTAGCGGGATTTACAAAAACAAAATAAGATTCTTGAATTAATGTTGGAAAGAATGACAAACCTGTCAAATCCTTCATAACACTTTTTATTTTGAAATGTTCAAAGAAACAAATAGAGCTTAAAGAATTATTTAATCATTCCAAAACTCTTTAAAACCTTTTTTCTCCATTATTTGACCATTGCTCACTCCAACCCCCAAGCAAACGGTTTCTAGCCATTCGGTGTTAGACAGCTTCGGTCAAATCCCAGTTGTTGGGTTAGTCTGGACCAAGGAGGGTGAAAGAAACAACCATAGACTTGAACCCAGATTTACATTAATTCAAGGACCTGAGGTCAGGTCAGATCTACCAATGTGGATAGAATCATCTTTATGTCAAACGTAAATTGTAATATGACTAAATTGATTGGTGGCAAAGTCATTCTGAAAGTTGTGCTTATTGCCTAAGCTTAATATGAAAATTGTTACACAAAGTATTATTGACCTTGATATTGCTTGCATTTACGATCGAGAGCCCTACCTGATAAAGACTTGAGTGGTGTATAAATTGAGTGGGATTCAATCGGTGAAATTGAAATTACATGCCAAACTTCAATAAGAAGTGTGAAGTAATTAGTCATGATCATCCATTCTTAACTTTGCACTTTCAAGATGCATCCGAAACTCCTACTCCACCCTTTGCTCCTCCTGTCTTTTGCTCTCTTGCTTGCGGAATTTGCCAATTTTCCCATAACTACTCTTGCTTTTAGCAATGAGACTGACAGGCAAGCCTTGCTTGCCATTAGAAATCGAATAACCACCGATCCTTCAGGTTTTTTTTATTCCTGGAACGCTTCTTTTCATTTTTGCAAATGGCCTGGAGTTGCTTGCAATCTTCATCATCAAAGAGT